>VOPJ01002978.1:0-15236 GCA_014673585.1 Semibalanus balanoides | reverse complement strand
AGGGAGGGAGGTGCTGGTGGTGGCCGTGGTAGGTACTGGTGGCTGACACCGCGGGGACGGAGACATAGGGAGGGGATGGGAGGGGATGTTCTAGCCCGGGACTGATATGCTGAGACGTGGCTTTGTTGCGGAAACACGAGCTGTTGAAAATCCAGGTTTGGAAGTGGGTTTATTTTGCGGTTTTGTTTCCTGCACGGTATTCTCTCTCACGTAATGCTGACCGCTGCATACTGATTTCGCGCCTTCCTGCCCCTACAGGCGTACAAGAACTTCAGTAAGCGTGTGCGTGAGGTGAAGCGTAAGCTGGAGGAGCTGGTGCCGGAGCTGCCGGACGTGTCGCCGGTGCCCTCTCCGGACATCAACGCGCCATCGCCGACCAACTCGGACGACGGCCTCGAGCTGCCCGATGAGCGGTCTAGGCCACTCCTACCTCGCTGCTATGGCTGCTGCTCGCTACTGCTGCTGCTTCTCCCAGCACCGGGCCTGTCTGTATACGGAAGCATCACACTTCGCTCTGTCCTGCAATACGCCGCACCACTCACGTGCTCGTGTCTGTAAAAATACGGACACTAACCGTGTCGTCTTGCTATTACGGACACACCGTGCTTTCTGTCTGTATACGGACACACACTCGTGCTTCTGTCTGCTATACGGACCACCTTGCTCTGTTCGTGTATATTGGACACACCGTGCTATCCTGTCGATTAACGATACACACCCGGTGCTCTGGTCTGTATACGGACAACGCGGCTCTGTCTGTGCCTATAACGACACAACCGAAGGCTCATGTCTGGGTATGACGGACACACAACTGGCTTCCTGTGCTGTATACGGACACACCGTTGCGTCTGTCTGTATACGGATCCACACCGGTTGCTCTGTCTGTTATACGGACACACGTGCTCTGTCTGTTTATACGAGACACACCGTGCTCTGTCTGTATACGGACACACCGTGCTCTGTCTGTATACGGACACACCGTGCCGCACACACAGTGCAGTCACTGCCGGTCAGGCCAGTTGGCCAAACTCAGCGCTAAGCATAGGAAGTTGTGTTCAGTGTGTCACGTCTGAGTTTGAACGTTACATCAGCGATAGTTGGGGACATTTCGGGTCAGCCATGCCGCAACAAATGTATGTGTATGGATAGTGTTGGAGTGTTGGTCCTGCTCCAGCCTAGGTAGCTTTGTCCATAAGGTATGGATAGTGTTGGAGTATTGGTCCTGCTCCAGCCTAGGTAGCTTTGTTCATAAGGTATGGATAGTGTTGGATTATTGGTCCTGCTCCAGCCTAGGTAGCTTTGTCCATAAGGACTGTCGTGCCTTGATTTAAGCACCTTGTCGAGAAGCCCAAAATGGAAGCCCAATGAAGCTTTGTGCCTAACCCTTGCCCTACGTGAGTTTTTCTCACCTTCGCCCTACGGGGCTGGCAGCCCCCTATTAACTTCCATGCCAAGTAACATAGAGCAATGCGGTAAGAACCAGGGCACTATATACTGGGTACTCCAAAGTTTGTTTTGTATACACTAGAAATACACTACCAATACACTTTACCATTTAGAAATACAGGAAAATCACTAATACACCCTATAATTAATATACCAGGATATGGCCTGCATTATCTTGCGACATTGTATGGCGGCCTTTTGTTTCGATCACAAACTTCACTATATCCTTCGTAATGGTAAGCCTCCTGTCCCTACCCCCTCCCCATTGGGCGCAGCTGTTGTACGGAGCGTGCGGGTCCATCTTTGGTACTTGACACAAAGTAGTCTCGGCGGGGGCGCCTGGCGCTTGCATTGACAATACTTCAATATACATATTATAGCTGACAAGACCCACCCCGTTGTTGGGCTTTGACAATTTGATCCAAAAATCGAAAATAAACCGCTCAAACCTTGATTTTCTATGATTGCAAACTCCATTGATATATTATTTCCTTAGAACAGTCAGTGCTCGCCCTATACGTGGTCTCCTGAACAAAACAAGGGGCCTCTGTCTAACTCTCATGTAACCTAGAGGCAAGTCGACGAGAACAGTCACGCCCATAGCTTACCATACGACTTTGGCCCCCGCCAAGGGTAAGAACCAGCATGTTGCCTGTCATGTGCAGAATCCAAAGGTATGCAATTTGTAGGTTTCAGGTCAACGGGTAACCTTCCAGGTCAAGTGAATGACCTCGACTCGACCACGTCCAGAATGTCTGTTTTGCTCTGTCAGAAAACCTCGAAATTAGAAATTGATAAATGTAAATGAAAAGGGATGTTCCTTGACCCAGAAATATATAAAATATATTTATCGTAGCTGGTCAAATAAAGTTAAAAAAGTGATTAAAAAAATTACTTCATGAGTTTCTTACACTTAGGAGCCATGACTCTTCAAAAATATATAAATTGCTTTGGAATTTGGTTTGTTTACTGTCCATACTCAGTTCTCCAATATTTCTTCTTCTTTTTTTAACATCTTTGAAAAATTTGATTTTGAAGGGTTTTTAAATTTTGTTTTGGTCAAAAAACAATATTTTGACAAACCAAGACTTCCATTTGAAAGAGAATGTCATTTTCTATCTGTATCGTCTTTGGTTTTACATTTTCTGCCAAACTATTTTCTACGATTTTCCAAACATTTATATTTTTCCACCAGATGACATCACTAAAACGTCATTATCTCCTAAAATACTCAACCAGCTTTAATCCAATTTTTATAGCATACGTATAATTGTGGTAAACTCAGTTACTGAAAAATTAAGCAAGATACACCGCATGTGTAAAAAGTTATTCAATAAAAATATCAGGGGGCCTGTCACCCCCCCCCCCCATCCTCCTCCTCCCATAGGGCGTGGGTTAAGACCATTCTACATTGTTCCAATGCTATTGCTATTGTTGCATTGTATTCATCTGTTTTCCATTAATCTAGAATAGCGTATTGCCACTTT
This sequence comes from Semibalanus balanoides, assembly GCA_014673585.1. Lineage (NCBI taxonomy): Eukaryota > Metazoa > Arthropoda > Thecostraca > Balanomorpha > Balanidae > Semibalanus > Semibalanus balanoides. Next base: position 12,303 of record VOPJ01002978.1, on the reverse strand, counting down.
CCATAGCACTTTCTTTCCTTTTCCTAACCATATTTCGTGTCAAGTGCACCTACTGATGTCTTTAACTGATGCCATGCTCTCATTGTAATAAGATAACATGAAGTTTTTTAACATGCTTTGTAATTAAAGTATGAAACGTATCAATCCAGGGAGGCCTAGTCCGTTCCAAATCCATTACGGTAGCGATTGTCAATTAAGTGACTGTGACATTAATTAAATTGTGATATGTGAGGCTGTTCCTTTATAGCCTGGGACATTTTGGAGAGGACTTACATCGACACCTTCTTCCGCTATATAGTTAAATGGTCCTAGCTTCACGTTAACTACATCTTCGTGTACATTGGATGGCGGCTCGGGTCCTGATCTCGCATACTGACGGCTGTATCTACGCGTGTGTATGCCTGTGTCTGTGTGCATGTCTGTGCCTCTGTCCATGTCTGTGCCTGTGTCCATGTCTGTGCCTGTGTCTGTGTGCATGTCTGTGTTTGTATCTGCGTGTGTGTGTACTGACGTGTCTGACTGGACGTCACTTGTTGCGAGAAGCGGTGCTAGTTTCTCACACAAGCAAGTGACCGAGCTGGCGGCGCGATTAGGAAAGTCGCAGCATCGCTGCCTCTTGGCAGACGCAGACAAGTGAGAGAGCTTTGGTGACGGGCCGGGACCGCTCGCTCTGGAGATGTCGAAACGGCTTGCTCTCATTGCATACCTGGACCAGCGCCGCGTCTGCCACTTCATCAGTCGTTTGAGATCCGTCCACTCTCACGCTCGCACTGTGACTGACGGGCTCGTTATGTTACAGCTCAGGCCGAGGGTACTTTGGCTGCCAATTACTGACATGCATCTCGGCCTGATGCGTTACGGATCATGGATACATGTAGACCAACGTTGCCCTGCTTCCGAGTTGAGAGCTCGTCTATGAGTTTTACCCTTGCAAGCTAACCATGATACGCTTTATTCTTTCCGACATTTTAATCATATACTCTGTAGTGAGATTGATATAGAGTTGGCAAGAGCATCACAGGTTACGCTTCGGATGGTAGGAGCTGAAGGGAGTTATTCGTGAACAGCACTTTTATATGCAGTTGAACTCTTTATGAGCCCAGTTGTGTATTTCTAAGAACATTGACGCCTAAAATGCTAATCTTATCGATGCGAGCGTCTGGTGGCGATAATAATCCGATTTTTTCTTCTTGATATTTTCAACTGTTCACTGGTCCAAACGGGAAACATGGCAGGGCGGGCCTTTGACGCCCTCCTCGTCTCGTTGCGAGTTACACTCCCAGCGTCAACCGGGAGTTAGAGGCTGCTAGGTCGGACTTAGACTCTCTCGTGTCTTCCCGGGTTCTTGTGTCTACTCTAGTCCCAAAGAGGTTGTCCGTTGCTCGGGGTGAGCAGCCCTCTCTATATCGATGGTCTGTTTCATCCCGCCCAAAAGCGATAAAACGAAAAACGACCCGTACGCTCGTGTCGCTTTGCTCCACACACTTTTCAGTGATCACCTAAAAACGCCAATTACCCGACTGCTGCATTGATCCGGATCCGGTGATATCCAGTGTTTAATAGTCCGGCGGGGTCCGTTTAAACTGAAGAGCCCGGTAAGGGGTTCCCGAGGATTCGCGCTCGGAAACCCTCTTTCGCGTACCAAGGAGCCCCATCATACCCGCGCGCAATCTCCCTAGCCAGGAGAGCATCCAGCCAGAGCCCGGCGGGGATATACTCTTCCCCGGCGCTGTGCCTGCGCCTCGTGAGGCCTAGGCGCGGTTACTCATACCGTCGAGGCGCTCGCGCGCGCAAATCGCTTCGCTTTCCCGTCGGGTCTGCTGGGGTACAGAGTTGTTCTCGCGCGGGCCTAGCGTGGGACATGGCCCAGGCCTGGAACCACCTGGAAGGTCGCTGGCCGCAAACGCACGCTTAAGCGAGCGTCTGTCGCCCTTGAGCACGAGCCCTCGCGCCATCGACCGTGCGTCGTGCGTGACCGGGCCGGTCTGCACGACAGTCGTGACACGCGGCGACCTTTTAGTGGCCGCCCGCGAAACCTATCACCGTACTCGGCGGAGAGTGGCAGGCATCAACGACGTAAATGTGCTCAGAGTTAGAGTAGAGAATACGATTATGTGATCTGAGTGGCTAGTCGGCATGGTTGTCCTGGGGCACCATACACTGCGAGGAGACTGCGTTTTACTGTTAGAGGTATGTTGGACGAGTTTCTTTCCACCCTCTCTAGAATTTTGATTTAAAGAGTTTTGGCTTGTGACCCTTAACTCATTATCGTGACGCTATTCGATCTCAGGTTTGAATAACCATGTCAACGAGGCGAGAGTCTCGCTCGACATGGGCGCACTGCATTACAGGTATAGGCATACTCAAGTGACGTGTTTGCTGATCAGCCTAATACTCGAAATTAACTGCAGCAGCGGTTCTTTAACGATCTTGATGTAGCTCTTGAAAGATTAGCGCCATCAAATAACGACCTTACCATGTGTGGACGTTCTACTTAGCAGTTGTGAATCTCCGACACATCATCGTAATTGTGTGCAAGCCGTTGTCCCTCATCTCACGCCATGTGCCCCGCCTCGATTTTGTTCCGACTTCGTTGGCCGAAGGAGAGCCTCGATCTCACACTCACATCAGATCAGGTCCCGTCTAAACCCAACACTGACGATAACGTGCGCGATCCGATACGTTGTTCGTCTCCTCCTAGCCTCCTAAGGCGAGTGTCTAAGAGCAGATACGGCGCAACGGGGTAAAGTATCGAGCTCCCCTGCATCGGTCGGCTGGGGCCGCCTCCAGCCGCGGCTCTCCCCGGAGGCGGGTCCGAGCGCGGTGTCGCTCCGCACGCGCGCTCCCCTGGTCAGACACTCTTCGATGCGTTCTCGAGTCCGGCTCGCCTAGCTGAGCTCGGCGCCCTGCGCGTCTCAGCCCAGTCGCCACGTCCCGCCGCACTCCGCCCAGGCGCCTCCGGCGACCGCCCAGGCCTGGCCCGTGTACCGCTCGCGTCGCACTCCATCCCCGCGGCTGCTGACCTGAACGCGCGTCCGCTACCGCCGTTCATGCTAACATCCCGTGCGAGCGCCTGCCGCCCGCAGCGCTCCACGGCTCGCTCGCTCGTGTGCGCCTCGCAAACGCCTCGCCGCCGCCACCGCGCTGCGGCCCGTCCGATTGTGCACTGGCGGCATCCACTACGCTCCTGTGGACCTCACACTGAGACCGACTGCAGATACGGGGCCCCTGCTCGCCGCCTCCGTTTGAGAAAGGTAACAGCGCCTATAATTCGCAGATTGACCTGCCCCCAGCGTTCAAGGTGGTGGATGAGAACATGCGCCTGCCGTTCTCGTCCGACATGGACCACAGAGTGCTGCCCACCGTGCTGCCGCCGCGTCCGGTGCCGGCTCCGGTGCCGCCGCCGGTCGACCTGGACCTCCGCCTGCCGCTGCCACCTGCCGCCGCCGTCACTGCCGCCGCTACTGACACCGACCACAGGCACTGGGACCGCAGTGTCGACGACTTCATCTCTCAGGTGACGGAGGACCGCGACTACCGGCGGCGCAGCGATGCCGACTACCGTCCGCCGCCGACCGACCTGGCCGGCGCCGACGATCACGACTCGCTCGACATGGAGATCTCTGACGGGGAGCGGGAGGTGCTGGCGGCGCGGCGGGCCTCCGGGGGTGGCACCCCGGGCCGGGCGGCAGCCCGGCGACACTCGAGTGGTACCCCGGGCCGCGCGGAGCGGCCCCGGCCGGTCGACTCCCCGCCCGTCGCCGTCGCCTCTGATAGCGGTGATGGAGGCGGTGGTGACGGGAGCAGACAGAAACCAGAGCTGGTCGAGCTCGACGATGACGATCTGCCGGAGGTGACGGCCGGTGTGGCCGAGTCTCTGGAGGTGATCGACGACCCGAGTGTGTCCAGCTGGTCGTCGAGTCTGGACTCTCCGGAGCCGACCGGCGAGTCGCGCCGCTCCCGCCACCGCAGCGGCGAGAAGCGCAAGAAGCGGCACCGCCTCGAGAGCGGCGGTCGCAAGCACAAGAAGGAGCGGCGCCGGTCGTCGCACTCGCGGCGCGGCGACGGCGCGTCCTCGGCCGAGCAGCGACGGCGCCGCTCCGCCAGCGGGGACAGAGAGGAGCCGCGCAAGAAGAGCAAGGCCAAGAAGCACTCCCACGACAGGAGCAGGTCCCGTGAGAAGGGCAGGACGTGGGAGCAGGACCGCGAGAAGGGGAAGTCCCGGGACCGTGACCGCGACCGGGATCGTGACCGGGATCGCGACCGAGACCGCGACCGGGCCCAGTCGCGGGGCAAGGCGCGGTCGGGGGAGCGAGGCGGCCGGGACCGGTCGCGGTCGAAGGACCGGGAGCGTCGACACGGCGGCGGCAGCGGCAGCGGCAGCGGCGGCGGCGGCGGCGGCTCGTTCGACTACAGTCAGGTGGGTGCAGGCGCGTCGCACCGGGACAGGGGCAACCGACGCTGGTAAGCAGGCAGGCAGACAGCGGAGACGAGACGGTACTGGAGACGCGGTGAGTAGACGGCGTGGGGGATCAGCGGCAGCGGTTTCGTTGCGAGGTGTGTCGGCGTCGATGTCCTCCTGCTCACGTTCGGCGCCTTCGCTTTTCGACTCTGTGAAAATGCACTGTTCAGCGCGCAGAATTGCTTTGTTGCGTTTGGTTTTCGATGTTGGCGTTTTTCGGCGTGTATTCAGCGCGTTCAGGTGGGCGTGTGCCGGGTCGGGCCGTCGGCTCGTGTAGTTCTAGCAGTCGGTGGCGTGGGTGGCCGGAGCGGGACCTGGGACGCCTGCGAGCGTCCTGCCCGCCACCGTCGCGGCGTTTCCACCGTGTGGACTGCTGTATCGGTGTTAGTGTGTGTGTGTGCGTGTGTGTGTGAGCCGGCTGTATGGCCGCGCTGGGGCCGGCCGCGGCCGCTGGTCTGTGTGCATGCGCGTCTCGTACCACCGAACGGCGTGCCGTGCCGATGCCTGTAGCGACGATCCTGTGTGCTCGCGCAGCGCTGCGTTTGTCTCTCGGTAGGGTGCTGGCTTGTGTGAAAGAACATCGCCACCCACACACATCAGTGCGGCTTTGACTGAAGCTGAATGTGGCCGGAATGTGGCGATAGACGTGCAGTGCACCGCAGTGGCAGGTGGTCAGTGTGGCGCATCTGCGACATATTTCGCGCCATATTTTCATTTCTTACTTCCGCCAGTTTTGGGTAACGTCAGGTTGACTTATTTACCGCAATACGAACAAAATGACTGAAGTTTCTCTTCAGATGTGGGGTTGATATTACGTGGCTTTTAAAGGGAAAGGCCTGCATAGTTACAGACAACATTTCCCATGCAGAAAATATCGATTTAAAGATATAAGGCTACTAGACTGTTAACCATTTAACAATATATGGCATACTACTGCGAGGGCTTCTGCCTGAACTTGCAGTCCTCGCTGTGATTTTCTTTTTCGCCATTTCATGATTTTATCAAGTGGTTGCAAAGCATCAAAATGTTGAAAGCTTTCAAACCCACATCAAATCGACTTCGACAGACATTGACGTATGGTTCAGTCACGAACTTTAATTTTTCATAAATATGTCTGAAATTGATATATTTTTAAGTAAAAAAGGAAAATCAAGTTTATTTGTCCTTTTAACACTTCCTAGTGTAGCCCTTTTGTGCGCGTAGCTGAGAATTGCTTGCAAAAAATCTAGCGTACCTACCTACTTCACTGAGATTCGGCCGGAGTCAACGTGCAAGTTTCGGGAGCGGGATGGTCGGAATCGTAGCGGCCAACTGACCGACAAATTGACGGCGACTGACAGACGAACATGCACAGAGACTCGCACCTGACGGATCGGACTAACAGACAGACCAACATGCACAGAGACTTGCACAAGGGAGGATGGAGGACCGAACCAAAGAAGGACGGACCAGTATCAGTCATTCATCCTGTCTTTCCGCTGGAAACGAGTGGATCTACTGAGGTGGCTGAAAGCAGTGCTGCGCGTTCGCGTTGCGCGCTTTCAGCGTCGAATACATTGAGTGCACAGATGCATAGATGAACGGCAAGCCAAACAGAAGTCGATGTACCAGCTAAAAGTGTGGACAGGTGGTCTGACGGCTTGGCATGGGTAAAGCTGCGCACTGATGAACGAGGTATCAGATGAGTGGAATGGCTCCCGGACGGATGAATACGAATAGGTATGAGCGGTCCATGCGGCTCAGTTAGTATAATAGCTCATGGCAGGCTCGCAGGATTCCGGGATCGTACGTCTGACACTGTTTTATTAGCGAATTCGTTCTTATTCACTGTTTGGTCGGCGTCGGAGACCTCGGAGGTAAATTACGCCAGCGGCGTCGTTGTAAAGCCCCATTAGGTACAGGCGGATTCCAAAGCGGTGCCTTTTGGAGTTTTATCCACTTTGATCCAATATAAGTGGATCAAATTAGACCCAAATCACACAGAAATCGTTGCAGACGGCGTTATGCTCCGAACATTTTGGGCAGATTTGAACAGGGTCTTAACCATTCGATCCAGCTTGATCCAAAACATGGTCATAATGAGTTTTATCGGTTTTGTTCCAATCTAATTGGACCAAATTGGACCAAACCTCCAGTTTTGTCGGTTTTGGACCAATTTGGTCCTTAGATTTGACCAAGGTGGATGCAATTAATTGTGGAACCGTTTTAGACCACGCCTGATCGAATGGTGAAGACTGCGCCCAAATCGGTCCTATAGGCTCGGAGCATGTCATCTGCAAAGGTTTTTAGTTTTGGTCCAATTTGGTCCATTTACTATGGATTTCAGACCGCGTGAGACACCGTTTTTTGGCGATAATTTGTTAAGGATTGGCCATTTGGGATTGGAAGGATTGGATTGGCCGAATCAAATTTTCGCAGTCTATTTCAGCCCAGGCGCCAATTTCTGTTCATATAGTTTGTTAACAAAAAATAAACACTTATGGTAGGTACTTGTCATTGACTCGTAAAGCTAATATCTGTTTGGTAAACCAATTCCCAGTGACCCCACAGTAGAGGCTACCGTGACGTAGGTTGTGAGTTGTGACCTCAACAGCACGTGACTACCGACGATGATGACGATAAGACAGCACGTGCTATTGAGGTCACAACCTACGTCACGGTAGCCTCTACTGTGGGAATGGGGCTACCGAGCAGATCTTAACGTTACGAGCCAATGACTAGTACCATAAGTTTGCATTTTTTGTTAACAGACTATACGGCCAGAAATCGGTGCCTGGGCTAAAACGGACTGCGAAAATTTGACTCGGATTCGGCCATTTCTTAACAAATTATCGCTAAAAAACGGGGTCTCTCGCGGTCTGAAATCCATAGTAGATTAGACCAAAGTGAGTAAGATTGAATTTGGCATCGGTTTAGACCACGCCGGATCGAGTGGTGAAGACCCCGCCCAAATCGGTCCCATATATTCTTAGATATCTGCCCGTTACCCCTCCCCGTCGGGGTAATTCGGAACTGACATACGTACATCGATGGAAAATATGGAAATAAGAGGAAAAATGCACATTTTTATTTGTTACGTTGTCAAATATATTGGCAAGATTTTTGCAAAGTGAAAAATTGAAATTAGAAGTGAACCAGGGGTCACACGAGGTCAAATACAAAAGGTCGCGTGGTTAAGGTCGTTCAAGGTTACGCAACAAAGCCCAGATAACGGGATCTCCGTTTCACTGCGCATTCAGACATGCATGTCTCTTTTAAATTTGGTTAAGTGAAATGCGTTATTTTGGCCACCGAAATACCTCTGGCAGCGTGGCATTGAGAAAAATGTCCGAAGCTATAACTCGCGAACCTGAGGTTAGTTCCAGCTAATATTGCCACAGCTAAATTCTGTACCCAACATAACCCTATCGATCGATTTTGAACAAAAATAAAGATGATGGTGTACCAAATTGGTGATACTAAATTATCGAAGTGTGGTGGAATGCCCCAGAAGTCGAACTAGGTCAGCCATCGAAAAACTGATAATATATTCGTGAATATCTCGGCAAGATTTACCTACATACTGATTTTGAGCCGAATCGGAGCTCGTCGCGGAATTCGTATACCAATACGTCGCTAACTTGACGGACATGTTAGATGCAGGGATGGGCGACCTGACTTCATGAACGCCGAACGGATAGACGGACTAACACAGTTGGGATCCTTCAGGACCACGGCCCGCAAAACAGACCTCGTCTCGGCCAAGAAGAAAACACGCAAGCCCTACACGGCCAGGGACCGCCATTCACTGTCAAAACTCCACACAACTAAAAACCACCATTCACTGTCAGAACCCCACACATCCATGGACCACCATTCACTATCATAACCCCATACAACCAGGGACCATCATTCACTATCATAACCCCATACAACCAGGGACCATCATTCACTGCCAGAACCCAACACATCAATGAACCACCACTCACTGTCAGAACCCCACACAACCAGAGACCACCATTCACTGTCAGAACCCCACACAACTAAAAACCATCATTCACTGTCAGAACCCCACACAACTAAAAACCATCATTCATTGTCAGAACCCAACACATCAATGAACCACCATTCACTGTCAGAACCTCACACAACCAGGGACAACCATTCACTGTCAGAACCCAGCTTAACCAGGGACGAATATACACTGTCAGAACACCACACAACCAGGGACCACCATTCACTGTCAGAACCCAACACAACCAGGGACTTCACTGTCAGAACCACAGACAACCAGGGACCACCATTCACTGTCAGAACCCCACATAACCAGAGACCATCATTCACTGTCAGAACCCCACACAACCAGGAACCAACATTCACTGTCAGATTTCTACACAACCAGGGACCATCATTCACTGTCAGATTTCTACACAACCAGGGACCTTCATTCATCGTCAGAACTCCACACAGCCTGGGACAGGCACGTAGCCAAGGGGGCGATGGCGGCAGCCCCCCCCCCCCTGGAGGCCCGGCGGTCCCCTTTCGTCGTTCGCCGAAAAGGGCCGACGAGACCGTGTGAATCACGGTTTCACGGGTCGAAGACCACGCGAAGCGTGGTCTTTAACGAGTTTAGAGCACTCCAGAGGTTCTATAGGGCCATCAGGACCCTCTCTGAAAGACCAAAGGGCCCTTGGACGTTCAAAAGAGCCCTGCGCATGTCGGAGGGGCCCCTGTACAAGCCGAAAGGGCCCCTGAGCGGGTCAGAGAGACCCTGCACACGTCGAATTGACCTCGTAGTCAGCACAGAGGGCCCCTGGGAAGGTCATAGTGGCCCCTGGGCAGATCGAAGAGCCCCTGGGCATGTCGGAAGGGCCCCTGTGAAGGTCGGAAGAGCTCCCTGGGGAGGTCGGAAGGGCCCCTGAGCACGTCGAATGTCCCCCTAGCCAGCACAGATGAGTCCTGTGCAGGTAGTAGGGGCCTCTGAGCATGTCGGTAGGGCGAAAAAGCAGCCAGCGCAGTTCCTTACCAGGTCGGAAGGGCCCTGAGCAGGCTGGAAGGCCCGTAGCCAGACCAGAGGGCTTCTGAGAAGCTCAAAGGGCCTCTATGCAGGTCAGAGGGGCCCCTGACCAGACAGAAAGGATCCTGGGGCGGGTCAGAAGGGCCCATGAACATGTAAAATGGGCCCCTCATTAGTACGGGGGAAGCGGACCTTTTTTCATCCGTTCTTCTGGGCTCTTTCAACGCTCGGAAATGGGCCCTTTCGAGGCGCCCCCCCCCCCCTCCCTGGGCGAAATCCTGGCAGTGGCTACGTGGCTGGTAGAGACCCTTTTGAGGCGCCGCCTCCGGACAATGTCCTGGCTACTTGCCTGGTTTATAGGCCTCTGATGGTCCTGAGAGTTATTAAAAGTTGAAAAAGGTGCATCTCAAAATAACGTGTCCGAAATCCGTTTAATTTTTAATATTTGGGGGGGGCTTTCAACGCTCGGAAAAGGACCTTTCGAGGCCCCCGCCCCCTGGACGAAATCCTGGCTACGTGGCTGACCAGGGACCACCATTCCCTGTCAGAACCCCACACAACCAGGGACCACCGTTCTCTGTCAGAACCCCATACGACTAATAACCATCATTCACTTTCAGAACCCCACACAACCAGGGACCACAATTCACTGTCAGAACCCTACACAACACCAGGGACCACCATTCACAGTCGGAACACAGCACAACCAGGGACAATCATTCACTGTCAGAACCCCAGACAACTGGGAACCATCATTCACTGTCAGAACCCCACATAACCAGGGACCATCATTTACTGTAAAAAACACACAACTATGAACCACCATTCACTGTCAGAACCCAACACAACCAGGGAACACCATTCACTGTCAGAACCCAACACAACTGGGAACCATCATTCACTGTCAGAACCCCACATAACCAGGGACAATTATTTACTGTCAAAAACCCACACAACTAGGAACCACCATTCACTGTCAAAACCCCACACAACCAGGGACCACCATTCGCTGTCAGAACCCCACGCAACTAGGAACCACCCTTCACTGTCAGAACACAACCAGGGACCACCATTCATTGTTAGAACCCCACACAACCAGGGACCACCATTCACTGTTAGAACCACACACAACCAGGAACCACCATTCACTGTAAGAACCACACACAACCAGGGACCACCATTATCTGTCAGAACCCCACTCAACCAGGGATTTGCATTCACTGTTAGAACCCCACACAACCAGGGACCACCATTTACTGTCAGAACCCTACTCAACCAGGGACCACCATTCACTGTTAGAACCCCACACAACCAGTGATCACCATTCACTGTCAGAACCTCACACAACCAGGGACCACCATTCACTGCCAGAACCCCACACAACCAGGGACCACAATTCACTGTAAGAACCCCACACAACCAGGGACCACCATTCACTGTCAGAACCCAACACAACCAGGGACCACCATTCACTGTCAGAACCCAACACAACCAGAGACCATTATTCACTTTCAGAAACCCACACAATCAGGAACCACCATTCACTGTCAGAACCCCTCACAACTAGGAACCACCCTTCACTGTCAGAACACAACCAGGCACCACCACTCACTGTCAGAACCCCATACAATCAGGAACCAGCATTCACTGTCAGAACCCCACACAACCAGGGACCACCATTCACTGTCAGAACGCCATACAACCAGGGACCACCATTCACTGTCAGAACCCCACACAACCAGAGACCATCATTCACTGTCAGAACCACATACAACCAGGGACCACCATTCACTGTCAGAACCCCACACAACAGACGCACAGGCGACTGTCAGAACCACATACAACCAGGGACCACCATTCACTGTCAGAACCCCACACAACCAGGGACCACCATTCACTGTCAGAACCCCATACAACCAGGGAACACCGTTCACTGTCAGAACCCAGCTCAACCAGGGACCACCATATACTGTCATAACCCCACATAACCAGGGACCACCATGCACTATCATAACCCCATACAACCAGGGACCACCATTCACTGTCAGAACCCAACACAACCAGGGACCTCCATTCACTGTCAGAGCCCCACACAACCAGGGACCATTATTCACTGTCAGAACCACACACAACCAGTGACCGTTATTCACTGTCAGAACTCCACACAGCCTGGGACAGGCACGTAGCCAAGGGTGCGACGGCGGCAGCCCCCCCCCCCCCCCCCCCGGAGGCCCGGCGGGCCCTTTTCGTCGCTCGCCGAAAAGGGCCAACGAGACCGTGTGAATCGCGGTATCAAGGGTCGAAGACCACGCGAAGCGTGGTCTTAATCAAGTTTAGAGCACTTCAGAGGTTCTTTAGGGCCATAAGGGCCCTCTCTGAAAGACCAAAGTGCCCTTGGACGTTCACAAGAGTCCTGTTTATGTCGGAGGGGCCCTGAGCGGGTCAGAGGGCCCCCTGCACACGTTGAAATGGCCTCTAGCCAGCACCGAGGGCCCCTGGGCAGATCGTAGAGCCCCTGGGCAATGGGCATGTCGGAATGGCTCCCTGGGGAGGTCGGAAGGGCCCCTGAGCACGTCGAATGTCCCCCTAGCCAGCACAGAAGGGCCCTGGGCAGGTTGTAGGGGTCTCTGAGCATGTCGGTAGGGCAAGAAAGCAGCCAGCGCAGTTCCTTACCAGGTCGAAAGGGCCCTGAGCAGGCTGGAAGTCCCCTAGCCAGACCAGAGGGCCTCTGAGGAGTTCAAATGGCCCCTATGCAGGTCAGAGGGGCCCCTGACCAGACAGAAAGGATCCTTGGGCGGGGCAGAAAGGCCCATGAACATGTCAAATGGGCTCCTCACTAGTACGG
>VOPJ01002977.1:0-15237 GCA_014673585.1 Semibalanus balanoides | reverse complement strand
AGTGATGGCGATATTTGCCCGGTTATCCTCCGTGAGCCTGCAACTGTGTCTCTCGGTGCGGGTTCAAGTGCTCAGACGGATGCGATGACAGATGGTGCAATATTGCGTCGAAGCACGCGCGAGCGCCACGCTACCGACTCATTACACATGCTTGTGAAAATCAGGGGGGAAGTGTGTTGTAGTCTGTAAGTGTCGAGGCTTTTTGTACATAGGCGTATTTTGCGGTAAGGGTTTATGGAATGCGTAGTCCGCTGTTGATAGTTAGCAGGCGATGGCCGGACCGCCGGCGAGAGCTGATCTCGGCCTCAGTTTGCGAGACAGGGGCGGGAGGGGTGGGGAACCGGCTGCGCGGCGGTACGGCAGCCGGACAATGCAGTGTGGACGAGGAGCCGGAGCTGGAGAGTCCAATAAACAGTGTGTTGCCGCTACAGTGACCTTATTTGGAAATATTTGCGTATGCTGTAGATGGGTCTCATTGAGAGCTTTCGATTGCCGTCTTGTGCATCTCGCTGCGATTATTGGTTCGGAAGATAATGAGAGGGGGCAAAAACGACCCCTCCCCAGCCAATGGCGTTCGGCTGAGACCCCAGCCAATGCCGGGCTATGAAAACAGCACGCTTTTGTGTCAGTTGCAAGAGACCCGTGCGAAACCACGAGCAGTTAACCGGGCTTAAGGAAACTGCAAATTATTAGGGTACGGTTGTAAGCGAAAAACGAGAAGCATGAAGAGTTCGTTCGTTGACGGATGGTAATAAGTTGCAGAGTGTCACGCGCTGCCAAGGAAGCAGCTGCGGCGTTAATAATTGTTTGTCCCAAAACTCATCGTATTCAGCTGGGGCTCGGTTCATATTACTGTCAGAGCTCGCAAAGTCAGCCCATCAACGACGAGACGCATACCGTGCGCCAGAGAGCTGACTATTATGAAGAATTCAGAAAGACCGTATGAGCGTCGACTCAAATCAGACCTGCGATGAACAGGCTTCGAACAGCAACTTTATATACTGCATTGAATAATGAATATAAATGAATAATGAATAATGAATACAAGTAGGATTTATATGTCAGCCGTGACGGATTCATTGCACACGTGGGTTTGCGCAAAAGCCCAACGGTTTGTACGGCTTACTACGCCTCGGCTATATACGGTGCAATTTATATACGTCAACCATTTGTAATGTCACATACGAATATTACGGAGACGTTCCCTTACCAACACTGAACCCCGCACCGTGTCACCCTATTCCCGTCACGCGGCGACGAATTACCACGTTCCCTGTCTAGCTGCCACCATGTGACGTGATGACACCTCCCCAGATGACGACCTGGTGACGCCCGTGTACATCCGACCCCCGAGCCGCGAGCCAGCGCGACCGACGGCCAAGCCGTGTGACGACGAGGACTGCCTGAACGGCTCCGGGCACCCACCGGACGACATGAACGGGGGAAGAGGCCGCGAGCCAGGCAAGAACGGTCAGTCCGCAGGCGCACCGCTACGTCCAGTTTGCGGTTCTACTTATGTTAGCTTGCATTGTTTAATGCTGTAATCCAGTGGTTATCAACATCAAGGGCACCCCTTTGACGATCGGAACGACTCGTTGCCCCCTCCCATTCCTCCGACCATTGCACAGGCCGCAGTCCTTGGATTCAAGCTATGCGGTACAGCATAACTTCAGGCGTTTGGTACTAGTGACATCTAGGAGCAAAACTATAAGTCGATGTGTGTTGCTGATCTTTCTGTCAGCCAGTAGCAGTTCTTCGCGAAGCAAAGTTATCCTTTGGCTAGCATCCGCAGTGACGAAAGCAACCTCCCCTTTTCAGAGCCCGGGTGGAGGAAACCAACCACCACTACCCGCACCACAACCACCACCACTACCAGACGCACCACAACCACATCATCGCGCCGGACGACACCGGGACGTTTTCGGCCGACAGGGCGCCGCACCACGGCGCGGCCCACGCCCACCTGGCGCGTGGTGATCGCCACGACACCCGAGGTACGCCAGCACCCCGGAGCCGGTGGTGTCGAGTGGCCGCCGCCGCCGCCGTCGCCGCCGTCGGCGCAGCCCCCGGCGTCAGCTCCGAACCGACCCGCCGAGGAGCCGGGCGAATACGTCGCCATGGTGATCGGCATCATCGCCGGCGCGCTCATCGTCATCATCATCTGCATCCTGATTGTGCTGAAGGTGCAGGGCAGGAACGAGCGCCGCTACAAGGCTGACGAGAGCAAAGCGTACCTGGCCGGGGGCCGCGCCGGCTCTCCGCAGCCGCCGCTGCTGCCCGGTGGTCAAACGGAACTAAGCGGAGCACCCGGCGCGCTCCTGCCGCGCCCGCCGCGGCCCAAGAAGTCCAAGGACGTCAAAGAGTGGTACGTGTAGTGCGCTGTGCTCGTTAGTGACATTGCTCGTTGTTCGGCGTGCGTCGGGAGCGGCGCGGCGGTAGTCAAATCTCCCTCGGTCTCTCGGTGTACCCAACTCTCGTTCCGTGTCGGCGAGTTGTCGCTTTTATAAGATGATTTCATACGTGATGTTTTGCTTTAGCTGTTGGGCCGCGCGTCGCCGCCGTGCAGCAGCCAACCAATCAAAGCGCGATATGATTGTGCGCCGTCGGTGTGTGAGGAGCGCGGTGGCCGGTGCGCCGTGCAGCGCCGGTGGGTGACCGCCACGACCGAGCGGCCAGGTGGCGAGAGGTCACTCCAGGGTCACTGCAGGGGCGCCGCCAGAGCGTCGTCCCGTTTGTTGATACGGTGTTGTTGGGCCACTCGTCCCGTTCGGTTACTGACGACGTCGTTGTGACGTCATGTTGCGAGAGACTGCTTCCTCCGAGTCTATAGTATATATCCGTGCTTGCGAATACATCAATTGCGAGCGGGTGGGAGTCCACTCAGCACAGTATAATAATACACTCCATACCGGCGATGGTGCGGCATTTAACAAGACATTCCGATTTAAATATTACTGCTCAATATTCATTTCGTGAGTTAAGCAGATGGTGATATTCGTATAAATTATTTTAGGTAAAATCGAGTTAAAGGGCGAATACCCCGTCTCGCAAGCCAATCAATCGAGTTAATAGGGAAGAGTGCCACCCGTCGCAAGCCAATCAAGTCGAGTTAAGTAGAGTGCCAACCGTCGCAAGCCAATTTATCGAGTTAAAGGGAGAGTGCACCCTCGCAAGCCAATATCGAGTTAAAGGGAGAGTGCCACCTCGGAGAGGCCATCAAATCGAGTAAAGGGGAGAGTGGCCACCCGTCACAAGCCAATTCAATCGAGTTAAAGGGAGAGGCCCCTCAGCAAGCCAAATCAATCCAGTTAAAGGGAGAGTGCCACCTCGCCAAGCCAATATCGAGTCTAAAGGAGAGTGCCCTCGGAACGCAAGCCCAATTCTATCTGAGTTAAAGGGAGAGTGGGCCACTCAGCAAGCCAAATCCTATCGTAGTAATAGGAATAGTGTCTCACCTCACTCAATGTCCATATATCGAGTTATAAGGTGAGAGGCTCCCTCGCAAGCCAATATCGAGTTAAAGGGAGAGGCCACTCGTGTCTTAAAGCAATATCGAGTTTAAAGGGAGAGGTGTCACCTCGCAAGCCATCAATCGAGTTAGGGGAGAGTGTCAACCTCGCAAAATCGAATATCAAGGAAGGGGAGAGTGCCCCTCGCGCCAAATATCGGTTAAGGAGAGTGCCACCTCCAAGCCAATAATCGGGTTAAAGAGAGAGTTGCACACCTCGCATAGCCAATATCGAGTTAAAGGGGGAGTGCCACTTCGCAAGACAATCGAGTTAAAGGGAGAGTGCCACCTTGCAAGCCAATATCGGGATAAAGGGAGAGTGCCACCTCACAAGCCAATATCGGGTTATCAAGGGAGAGGCCACCTCGCAAGCCAATATCGAGTTAAAGGGAGAAGGTGCCACCGTCGCAAGCCATATCGGGTTAAAAGGAGAGAGTGCCACTCGCAAGCAATATCGAGTTAAAGGGAGAGTGCCACCTCGCAAGCCAATCAATCGAGTTAAAGGGAGAGTGCCACCTCGCAAGCCAATATCGAGTTCAAGGGAGAGTGCCACCTCGCAAGCCAATATCGGGTTAAAGGGAGAGTGCCACCTCGCAAGCCAATATCGGGTTAAAGGGAGAGTGCCACCTCGCAAGCCAATATCGAGTTAAAGGGAGAGTGCCACCTCGCAAGCCAATATCGAGTTAAATGGAAGAGTGCCCACCTCACAAGCGCAGATATCGAGTTAAAGGGACGAGTGCCAACCTCCTGCAAGCCAACTAGCGGGTTAAAGGGACCGAGTGCAAACCTCGCAAGCCAATCAATCGAGTTAAAGGGAGAGTGCCACCTCAACAAGCCAATCATCGAATGTTAAAGGGAGCGTGCTACCTCGCAAAGCCAGATTCGAGTTTTTAAAAGGGAGAGTGGCCACCTCGCAAGCCAAATATGCCGAAAGTTAAAGGGGTCAGAGTGCCACTTCCGCCAAGCCAATCAATCGGAGTTAAAGGGAGAGTGCCACCTCGCAAGCCAATATCGGGGTTAAGGGAGAGTGCCAACTTCGCAAGCCTAATTCAATCGAGTTAAAGGGAGAGTGGCCACCTTCGCGAGCCAATATCGGGTTAAAGGGAGAAGGTGCCACCTCGCAAGCCAATCCAATCGAGTTAAAGGGAGATGTGCCACTGGTCGCACAGCCAATATCGAGTTAAAGGGAGATGCCACCTCGCAAGCCAATATAGAAGTTAAAGGGAGAGTGCCACCTCGCAAGCAAATCAATGCGAGTTAAAAGGGAGAGTGCCACCCCTCGGCAAGCAATCAATCGAGTTAAAGGGAGAGTGCCAACCTCGCAAGCCCAATCAATCGAGTTAAAGGGAGAGTGCCACCTGCAGCCATCATCGAGCTAAAGGGAGAGTGCCACCTCGCAAGCCGATCATCGAGTTAAAGGGAGGACGTGCCACCTCGCAAGCCAATATGCGGGTTAATAGGGAGAAGTGCCACCTCGCAAGCCAATATCGAGTTAAAGGGAAAGAGTGCACGCTCGCAAGGCCAAATCAATCGAGTTAAAAGGGAGAGTGCCACCTGGCAAGCCAATATCGGGTTAACAGGGAGAGTGCCGAACCTCACAAGCCTAAAATCCGAGTATAAGGGAGAAGTGCCACCTCGCGAGCCAATCATCGAGTTAAAGGGAGAGTGCCACCTCGCAAGCGCAATATCGAGTTAAAGGGAGAAGTGCACTCGAAAGCCAATCACATCGATGTTAAAATGGGGGGGGAAAGAGTGCCACCCAGTGCAAGCCATATCGGGTTAAAGGGAGAGTGCACCTCGCAAGCCAAATATCGGGTTAAAAGGGGAGTGCCACCTCGCAAGCCAATATCGATTTAAAGGGAGAGTGCCACTATCGCAAGCGCAATCAAATTCGAGTTAAAGGGCAAGTGCCACCTCGCCAAGCCATATCGAGTTAAAGGGAGAGTGCCCACCGTTCACAAGCCAATGCATCGAGTTAAAGGGAGAGTGCTGCCACCCTGCGGCAAGCCAATATACGGGTTAAAGGGAGAGTGCCCACCTTCGCAATGAGCATGTCGAGTTAAAGGGAGATGGTTCCGCTACCTCGGCGATCATATTGCCATTATTCGGGTTAAAAGGGGGATGGAGTGCCCACATCAGCAAGCAAATGAGATATCGTAGTTTAAAGGGAGAGTGCCATCTCTCTCGCAAGCCAATATCGAGTTAAAGGGAGTAGTCCCGTCGCAAGCCCAAATATCGAGTTAAAGGGAGAGTGCCAACTCGCAAGCCAAATACCGGGTTAAATGGGAGTGTGGCCACCTCGCAAGCCAATCAATCGAGTTAAAGGGAGAGTGCCACCTCGCGAGCCAATATCGGGTTAAAGGGAGAGTGCCACCTCGCAAGCCAATCAATCGAGTTAAAGGGAGAGTGCCACCGTCGGGCAAGCCAATATCGGTTCAAGAAGGGAGAGTGACGTTTGGGGGCATCCTTTCGCAAGCCGACATATGTCGGTTAAAGGGCCAGGAGTGCCACCTCGCAAGCCATTATCGGAGTTAAGGGAGAGTGCCACCAGTCGCAAGCCAATCAATCGAGTTAAGAAGGGACGGAGTGCGCACCTCGCAAGCCAATATCGAGTTCAATTTGGCAGAGTGCCAGCTGTCACCGGTAGTTGTCGCAAAGCCAATATCGGGTTAAAGGGACTGAGTGCCGACCTCGCAGAGCACATATCCCGTGGGTTAAAGGGAGAGTGCCACCTCGCAAGCCAATATCGAGTTAAAGGGAGAGTGCCACCTCGCAAGCCAATATCGAGTTAAAGGGAGAGTGTCACCTCGCAAGCCAATATCGAGTTTGTGGTGTTTTTGGTGCAAATACGACAGATTCAATATTTGGCGGACCCTTAGATTTTCATGTAATTGGTGTCCAGATAGAGTTCCAGGCATAGATTAATAGCGAAATCCGTTTCACCCTACATATGATAGTTTGGCGTCTAACTCTAGACGCCAACAGAATTCGCCTGCGACAGATTCAAGATTTGGCGAACCCCTTCGATTTCAATGAAAATCGCTGTCCGAGAAGAGTTTCAAGTGTTGATTAACATCTTGGTGAAATCCGTTTCATCCTACATATTAAAGCTTGTCGTCTAGACGCCAATAGAGTTCGCCAGCGACAGATTCGAGATTTGGCGGATTTATTTCCCTTAGATTTCCATGAAAATCGGTGTCCATGTAGAGTTTCAGGTGCATACATGGTGAAATCCGCTTCACCCTATATATGACAGGTTGGCGTCTATAGCCGCCAATAGAGTTTGCCAGCGACAGATTAACTGGAAAATATGGACTTAAGTTTCCGGCCCGGCCCCCTCACTCAAAATTTCGTGGCGATGCACCTGCACTGCACCCACTCCACATCATGTGTTTTTGCGGATCCCAGATGAGTCTCTGAACAGATCAGAAAAAGGTCGGCTCAGCTAAAAAGGTCGGAGGGACCCCTAGACGATCGGAAGGGCCCCTGGGCCTTTCAACAGTAGAATGCAGCTGTCAAGAGAAAAACGCTCGAAATTGTTGCGCCAGCAGTTTACCTACAAATAATATGATCACTGGCGGATCCAGCCGTCGGCTTGGGGGGGTCTCTTTTTTTTTGGCAAAAAGGTACCCCATTTTTTTCTCCTCGGATCTGGGCCGTTCACATTATTTTGGTATTTGAGTTATACAAATTCATTTTTTAGAAGGGAAAAAAACATAAAAACACGAATATTTTATCCTATAGATATTTATTGCTCAATATAGGTTATATCTGCTTCGAGTATAAGGGAAATAATAGGTTTTATCTGCATATCTCATTTTGCAAGGGCAGGCTTTGGCCGATCAATTTCCAGTGGTGTGCGTTGGACTGAAATGATGGAAAGATGTGTGCTGTATTAATGCTTTTGCGCAGCATTTAAGCATTATGAGAGTGTCCATTTGTTATATGAGGTTATGTTTTTTGTTATTCTCTTTGTTATGGATAATAATAAAGTATTTCCAGCGCTCACGAAGCGGCGCGAAAATATTTAGCATGGTTTGCCTCTAATACACCTAGAAATGTATATGTGCCTGGTTTGGTTTCGCAAGACACATTATTGGTATTTTCCATGAATAATAAGTACTTTTTTATGTTATAAAGTTTATTTAAGCGCCGGCAAAGCGCGCGAAAAATTGTTTACGGGTTTGCCCTGATAAAACCAAAAAAGATCGGTGGATTGGCTCTGCAAGACACTGAATGAAATTAATTTCAAAATTTGTATATGCGGATCGCGAAACATGCCGCGAGCGGACGCGAAATTGTCGAGTTTTGGACTGAGTTTCGACTGCAAGCAAGGAGCAGATTTTACGATAAACTGTTATCTTTCCCGCAAAATGTAAACTTCGCGCTAGTTTCTATCAAGATCATTGATTGCACGCTGCAGTTAACAGGAACGCGTGGGGGGGGGCAGTACTTGTATTTATGCCCCCAAATCCTGTGGGGGTGGGATGTCGCCCCGGATGCGTCCTGAATCCCAGTGGTGTTGGCGAACGCTTCCCCAAGCGTTGAAAGGGCCTAACAAAACGGATAGAAAACCCACGTTAGAAGGATGGAGAATGTCAGTAGTGGCATGTATGGCATGGGCGCATACCATTTTTTGGAGCTGAAGTTAGTAATGGAAAAATGCAAGAACCATTGACGTACTAATAATGAGATAAGCCATACTAGCTTGAATTATTGTTTTAGGTCCAAGACCTACAAAGTTAAACCGTAGCGGCGTCAAAAATTTGAGTAGTTTGCCCTGGAATCAGGGCTGGTAAAACGGTTTTTTTGGTGGCGCGGATCAAATCTGGCCGAAACAAAGTGGCCCTGTGACCCCGTGACCTAGGGGCCACTCTGTCCTGGCTAAGGGTCCGCATTCAGCAATGTTTAGGGCCCCTTCCTCACTCGACCAGGGCCCTTTCGGTCTAGCCAGGGGACCCTACGACCTGTCCAGGGGCAAAGGTAAAACACTTTTGTGGCAGAATGGCCTGTTTCGGCCCGGAGCAACTTGAAAATGGTATTCTGGCGCCCCCTTTATGCTATCATGAATCGCAACTTGTAACATCCCTAAGCCCTGGATATGCATTCTCATCAATGCGTCACATTTGTTATATGCGTACCTCTAAAATGTATTGTGCGTTTAAAAGTGTTGGTAAAAAAGTGTTAAAACAAACTATTTTAGGCACAATCATAATAAGAAAGTAAAGCAACATTTAAACAAATGCGATGGGAAACGGCTAACGAATTTTGACCCCATATTATATATTCGTATTTAAATTGCGCCGCGGAGCGGTGTGAATTTTGCGTTTTATTCCTGGACAACTGCATTCTTTCTGTTATTTGTAATATGACCTGTTGTTGGTTTTCCATCCGAACTTGTAGGTTATGGAACAGAGGCAAAGCCTTTAACATTATTACCGATCGGTTTTGTTATGAGGTCTTGATCGGTTTTGGGGGCGGCAAACAGGCCACTTTAGGCCTTTGGGGGGGGGGGGGCAGGCCTAAATGCCCCCTGGATCCGCCAGTGAATATGATATGTATGCAGGTTACAAACCATTGGTGCGCTTCTCGGCGCATTATGTCCGTCAATTTAAGTGCGACGTACTAATAGGTATCAGACTTGTAAATGACTCAGAGTTGAGTTCATGCAGTCAGACATGTTTTGGAATGAAGTCATGAAGTTTGAGTCGAACTCAAATTTGTAAAAGCGACACATGAGTCAAGAAGTCGAGTCGATTCAGATTGTGTTTGAAACAGCACTTAAGTCAATGAGTTGAATCAGTTATTCGGTTGTGAGTCAGACTTGAATCGACTCAAACAAATGCGAGTCAAATGCAACAGGACATAGCCAAGGGGCTACTGGGGCGACGCCCCTTCACCTGAGCAAACCATTTTACACAATCGATTCGAATCAATTTGTTAAAACTGCACTTGAGTCATAAGTTGAGTCGACTCAATTTGTAAAAGCAGGACTTGAGTCATGAGTTGAGTCGACTCATTTTGTTTTAAACACCACTTGAGTCAAAAGTCGAGTCAGTTCTTTGGCTCTTGAGTCAGACTTGAGTCGACTAAAAAAATATGAGTCATTACAAGTCTGATAGGTATACGAATTCAGCGACGAGTTCCGATTTTGCAAAAAAATCAGTAGATATGTAGGTCAATCTCGCCAAGTTATTCACGAATATGCTATTAGTTTTTGATAGATGACTTAGTTTGACCTCTAGGGGTCGTCAAAGTTCATGAAACGGTGTACCCTTTAAAATCTTTAATTATCAACCGATTCGATAAAAACCAACACCATAGTGCGTCTAGCCGTCCCGACAAACTGCATCTCCAAGGAATTTGGTTTCAAATAAATATTTCATAATTACAAATTTTTAGAGGGTACCTACCTACATGTCACTTTCCGAAGTGACTTAAAGTGACCTTGACCTATGACCTTGAAACCAAATTCGTCAGAGGTGTGGTTTGTCGAGATGGCGGACACACTTTGGTGTTGATTGATCGAATCGGTAGATAAATACAGATTTGAGAGGGTACATCTTTTTCCAAAATGACCTAAAAAGACATTGACCTTGAAACCAAATTCCCCGGAGGTGCGGTTTTTGGGAAGGCGAGACGCGCTATGATGCTGGTTTTTATCGAATCAGTTGATAAATACAGATTTGAGAGGGTACACCATTTTCCAATGTGACCTAAAGTGACATTGACCTATGGCCTTATAATCAAAGTACTTGAAGGTGAGGTTTGTCGGGACGGCGAGACATACTATGGTGTGGGTTATTTATCGTTTTTATCGGTTGATAAATACAAGATTTAAGAGGGAACACCAATTTCCAAATGACCGCTTGAAACTGACCTATGGCCTTGAAACCAAATGTTTCGGAGATGCGGTTTGTCGGGACGGCGAGACACACTATGGTGTAAGTATTTATCGAATCGGTTGATAAATACATATTTTAGAGGGTGCGCCGTTTCCAAAATGACCTTAGGTGACATTGACTTTGACCTATGATGACCTTGAAACCGACTTCAACGGACGTGCAATTTTTCAAGACAGCGAGACACACTATCACTATGGTGTTACAACCAATGCCTATGGGTGAAAGATAATTACAAACGGACTAACCTGGACATGGCTCCGAATTGCTCCTCCGATCTCAGCGTTCGAAGCGAAGAGATGCTCCCCGTCCATTTCCACACGCTTCCCCACCTTCCAGTTCCACACCTCGAGCCACAACTGATCAGCAATGTCTTCACTCTCGTCACATCACCAAGCAATATCCAAACCATGTCCTACATCACCACCGCAAAACACGAAACGCACCAGGACCAGCACACCATCGCGAGATCACCACTCACTCCAACCATCCCACAACCCGTCCCCACCGTTCTATAAGGACCTTGCACCCCACTCACCGCTCCGGACTGAGACGGCGTCGGCTCGCCATTTCGCCCGCGGGCATGGTCTCTGACACAGTGGGGGGTCTGTGTGGCGGCAGGGGCGGCTCCAGGCGCGAGAGCAGCCAATGACAATAGATAATACGTCCTGCGCAGGCGAACCACAGCCTCTCAGCTGCATGGTAGCAGTTCACTGCACTTGATCGTGGGCTCCGACTTGTTTCTTCTGGTTGCGTACCGATAATTAAACAGACTGTGACGAGACAAACGGTACTGCAGCCGCGCCTACTAACAGACAGCCAATCAGAGCCCGTTTTGCCGACGCCCCGCAGACGGACGGACATGGCAACTAACGATGAAAAATCATGATCGTCAATAAATCAAATAAGCCAGTAAATGAATCCATTTTAAACTCATGAATACTCATGAATAAAAACTAAGAGATAACTTGAAAATAATAATGAGCGAACGACATGGGCGTAAGAACGCGAGGTCCGTGCAGGGGCAATGACCCCCATCTTTTTGGCCAGCTTAAAATTAGTTATTTCACTGCGTTCGAGAACATTCCTAAGCGCAAAAGATTTGCGAAGACGGAAGCTCAAATCTGCATAGCGGATTGAGCTCCTCTCAGGAAGAGATCAAGGTTTCGCTGCCCCTTCACTTTTCATCACATTCCTATCCTACCTCCTGACGAACGCGGTATTTATTATACAGATCATAGATAACAGGAGACTCTCCTGTTATCTATATCTCCTGTATGTCTCCTGTTATCTATGTACAGATATATGACGAACTTTTGATGGAGCTGAATGAAAACGCTAAATATAGAATCAGTAATGTCGAACTATGACGGTGAGGACTTAAAGCACATCACGCCGCGAATACAGCGCATAACGCAGAAAGTAAGCCCCCAGCAAACACCGCCGTACTCTTGTACAAATCTATATTTCGACAAACAATGCATAAAACATAACACAAACGCTGGTCCGTGCGACAGAGGACAAACCAGATCATCACAGCGGACTGTAGCTCGTCGGGCGCGCGTACTCACACGCAGGCGCCCTCCGACCGACGCAGGTCACACACACGCACACACGCACCGGGCCGCAGCTGCCACCGACTTCGCTAATCCGCTCCCACCAGCACACACACGCATACAAACAGGGTCAGAGACACGCGATGGCAGCGGCAGAGGCAGCAGCGAAGGAACAATCGTCATCCATCCGCTCGCCGCCGTCCGTAGCCAGCTGCGGACCCGACTAAAACTCGGAGACATCCCCCCAGTTAACTGCTGCCAACAGAGGTCAGGGAGAGAGTAGAAGAGGGAGAGAGTAGAAGAGGGAGAGAGAGAGAGAGAGAGAGAGAGATAAAACGTACGACGACACCCGCCGCAGTCAGCACCTCAGTCCATCCCGTCCGTCGCACACAGCGGGCGCGCGCCAGCACCCTAATCTCAACACTAAGTAGCAGCGAACAACGAGCGCGGTCGGCGCGAGACTCAGTCCGCGTCGCGCGGCGTGAGAGAAGATTCAAATGTAGTTATTGCACCGCGAGCGCGGGCCAGTACGGTGACGATCGCACGGCCCATCGCAGCACCGTCCGGGGTCACCAGGTAAAACACGCCCGGGCCAGCCTGCACCGGCCGGACCCTATCACCGCGCCACCTACCGGCGCGTACGTGTCAGTAGGAGCGGCGTCACCGCGTCACCAGGTCACCGAGACGCCGGTGACGTCTACTACTCGATCGGGTCAACACTGTCCAGCTGCTTCTGGTCTGAGAGGGTCAGAAGGTCGAGCTCTGTGGCGACCTGGCCGTTCCCACCGCGCCCGCCGACCGCCGAGCCGCCGTCACCGTCACCGTCAGTCGTGTCGTTCCCGTTGCCGCGGCCCTCCCCGGTCATCTCAGCAGCCTCCGACTCCGTGCCGTGCTGGTCGCCGTTGGAAGTCTCCCCGGTCTCCTGGTCCTGCACCATCTCCACCGTCTCCTGCAGACTCCTGTCCGTCTCCTGAAGACTCCTGTCTGACTCCGACCGCACCATCTCACTCCTGTCCGTCTCCTGAAGACTTCTGTCCGACTCCGACTGCACAGTCTCCTGCAGACTCCTCTTAAACTGCGATCGCACCATCTCCTGCAGATTCCTGTTAAACTTCGACAGCACCGTCTCCTGCAGACTCCTGTCCGACTCAGACTGCACAGTCTCCTGCAGACTCATGTCTTCCTCCGACTGCACCTCACTTGACTCCCCGGCTCCACCCAGGTCCCCAGCGATCTTCTCCGCGTCTTCCTCCGACCCGCTCGAGGCGTTCTCGGACGAGCCGGACCCACAGCGCGCAAGCTGCGTCGGTCGCGGCGCCGGCGACAGATTCTCCTCCCGCGGCCGCTTTTCTCCCGTCCGTTTCGCCGCCGTTCGTTTTAACCACAGCTCCGCGTTGTAGTGGTTCACCAGCTGCTGCTTGCGGTCCAGCTTTCGCTGCTGCTGCAGCATTCGCCGGACGCGAGCAGCCTCGGCCAAGTTTGAGGACTCAGCCCGGGTCTTTTGTGGGGGCCGGGTGAGAAGTGCTCGGAGATTGGGGCAGGCGCTCTCCGCTCCCGACCCGGCAGCTCCGCTCGACCCAGCGGTCCCGGCGTGCACTGTGGCGGACTGGGGGAGCCATCGGGCCGTCGGCACTGGCGGGGCGCCCGGCTGGGGAAGGGTCAGCAGACCAGGCTCGGCGTGGTGGCGGAGACGCGCTAGGTCCGCAGCCTTTCTCGTCTTCTTTCCAGACGACACAACTGCCAGTATATACGCCCGCTCTTGCTCGGAGCCTGGAACCATCGGTTCTTCGGGTGGTGAGGGCGGTCGGTAATCTGCAGCCGGGGCAGCCGGGGCGGCCAGCGCAGTCGGAGCAAGTCTGAGCAGTCGGAGCAGTCGGAGCAGTCGGAGCAGTCGGAGCGGTCGGAGCGGCGGAGCGGTCGGAATCGTCGTTGATGTTCGGTATCGGGTCGAACGGCCGAGAGAGAGAGAGGCGCCCGACGGCTCAAAGCTCGCCTCCTAATGCGATTAGGGGCAGTAGGGGCGGCCGGGGCGGCCGGGGCGGCGGTGGCCCCACGGGCGGGGCGGGCCCGGGGCGGGCGGGGCGGCCGGGGGCGGACGGGTCGCTCCAACGCGCGCGACGTATCCACCGCTCGGACTATAGGTACCTTGCCGCCGGCCGACGGACCATCGGTCGTCGGAACGGGCCCTCCATGACAGACTGCTCTGGCTCCGGAGATGACCGCTCGTCATCACTGGGCAGAGGCTCGAACAAGTTGTCGGAATCGCTGCTGTCGCCGAAGGTCACATGAGCGGGACTGTTAGGACTGAGTGGGCTGAGTGGACTGTCGGGACTAAGTGCACCGTCTCTTGCTGATTCGACCGGGGAGGAGCGCGGGTCTGGACGCTCTGGGCGCTCCGGACTCGGCCACCAGAAGCTGTACATTTCCTCGCCGATGTCAGCGTGTTTATCAGACTGCACAGGCTCCTCAATGGGTGCAAAAGCTCTCCCGAACCCAGCAGCGGTCAGCAGCTGATCACAGCCGGGCAGCGCCCTCTCCAGGCGCACTTCCTGACTTGGCGGCGCCGTCTCCACGCGCAGTTCCTCACTTTCCCACTCCTCCTCACCAACCTCGGAGATATCCGGGCACCGCCTGGCGTCCGCGCTGCTCCCGGAGCGACGCCGCCTCAGGTGCGCCGGCAGCAGCGGGTCGGGCGTGGCCGGCCGCCCCGGTCTGGGCAGCAGCGGCGGCAGCCCGTCACCAGCTCTCTGCTTCAGCTCGGCGCCGCCCGGCAGCACCAGCAGGATGGTGTCGTTCTGCGCGCACGCCCGGTCGGCGCAGCGGCACGGCGCGACGGCGAGCAGGCCGCAGCGTCTGCAGTGATGCACTGGCTGCAGTGGCGCCGCCAGCCACAGGGACACGTCCGCACACGCGCTCGACTAGCCGTCCTGCTTGAGTTGACTTAACACGTCCCGGTAGCGCTGGGCGAGCTGCTGCTCTATGCCCTGCAGAACGAACAGCGGGGTGACGCGGTTAGGAAGGTCAGTACGGGTAAAGCGGGCAGGCTCAATTCCCTTTGCTGACGGAAGCTTACATTGCTATTTTATACATATGTTATGTTTGCTTATGAGAAGATGAGCTGAACTTTGCACTTGTCTGCTTGTCTGGTGATCGTCATTTTGGCGTGAGATCAAACACCGCTGGCACTATGACTGTTTGGCCTCTGACTTGCCTCATGATAGCGTGATAACACCGCGTTAAAGGAAATAGTTCACATTGGATTGTTTTTTCA
>VOPJ01002973.1:0-12319 GCA_014673585.1 Semibalanus balanoides | reverse complement strand
AAATTGATGTAGGATAAGGTACCCGAAGTTTGGCGTTGATATCTCTGTTCGTTGGTGAGCTATTGTGAAAATCCCTGGGGGGGGGCGTTTTTCGCCCCCACAGCCAATGGCTGGTTAAGAGAAAGAATGAAATTATTTATTAACTTAACTATTTTGTCAATTTTAGAGTCAATTATTCTGAGACGTCTAAACATATGTCATTTTTAAGCAAACATTGTGCTCTTGCTCTCTCAATGTTGCAACATTTTGCCAAAAGAAGGTTAAATTCGTGATCAGCGCACTCCATGACATCTAAAAAGATGAGAGAAGCACATAAAATTGGAAAACGTGTAAAAAGGTGTCACCATACTGTACAGTCTGTCTTAAATGTATCGCACAGCTCAGCAGGTAGCAGTATCGTCGCACTGGACTGTTTTGAGCGGCCCTGGCTGGGGGAGGGGATGGGTCACCCCAGGTAGGAGAGTCAGCTATGGTGACGCGAGACAGCTTGCCTGCGCGGCGACCGCAGGCCGGTGCGACGAGGCGAAGGGGATAATACGGTAGAAAACTACACCACACGACACGCGGCTCGGCTCATGCAACCCAAATGACACGGTTGGATTGTGGCATGATGTTTGTTGTAAATGTTGCGGCTCTTACTGTTCCCGGATCCGTTCAGACCAGTGCAGCCAAATACAGTTGTCATTTTGTTGTTAACTGTCAGATGATGAGTGTAACCTGTAAGCAAATAGTGCAGATTCTGCTCCTCTTTAACTTTAAGAAGGTTTTAGTTTTACATGTCTATCACGACGAATTGCGATGACCTGCCACCACCCAATAACGACATGCGACTGTCATTTTCCAAAAGAAACTTTCGAAGATCGATCTTTTAACCCGGCTCCTGGTGACTGAATTAAACTAGTATTCATGCTAATTGTTTTCTTTTTTCACTGATATGAATGCAAAGGCAAGTGAAATCCATGTCAGTAAACTGTGTGACGTATTACACGACTTATTCAGTGACGACCTGCGATTTCTTTCGAAATGAAATAACTGATCCATAAGACCACTAGATGACCCAAGAAAGTCATGTTGCACGTTGAAAGACGTGTATCGACGAGACAAACACATTGGTGCCATTTTCACGTCTCTATCTTCATTTTGTCGAGAGTTATTGACAAATCAGTATTGGTGGTCACAAAATTGACCTGACCTTAGGTCACCGATATCAGAAATCAGAGATAAACAAATGGTAGGTATGCATGACCTTATGACGTCCTATAAGTGTCAAATCGATTGTTCGAAAACTGTGTCTGCATACGACCAAACACGTTTTGTAGGTGAGTCTGGTGACCTGACCCGAGATGACCCGAGATCAAGCATTTAGCATAATGTAGGTAGTTCAATTTCGAACAGGAATATAAAAACGGCCGCGCTGTGCACCGCCGTTTTTCCGCTATAGTCGGAAAACAGGAGGGTGTCCGGATTTCGCTCCCCCTCCAGGGCGCGTGTGTTTACTCTCGCCCGTGTAGGGATCACTGCGTGACGTGTGTGGGGGGGGGGGTACGACTCTTTTTGGCGTTTGGCCCCTAATTGAGCTAGAGCTTCGATTAAAACACGAGCGTGTTGCTTGTGACGAGAGGAAGTCATTGACATCTCATTGTAAGGTCCTGGGTCTTTCATTGACCTCTGAGGTCATGTCAAAGCCAAAATGTCATCAATTTTGTAATGTGTGAAAATTGAGAAATTATCGAGCTAAAATCGTAAAAGAACATCATAGAATGTTTAATAGAAGCCAAATTTGAAATCAGCGTCACAAAATTACCTAAAAACTGGCGAAATAAAAAAGTCATGTCAGGTCATCTGAGGTCAGTGACCTCGGTTGACCTTTGACAGCGCATGACCCTGGTGGAACATATAATCATGTAATATGGATCTTATAATTGAAATCAACGTCACAAACTGCACTAGAGACGAACAGAAGACATCTGAGGTCATCAGAGTTCAGTGACCCCCGTTGACCTCTGAAAAGGTCAATCGAGATCGCAATATCTGCAGAAGCCACAACTGTCATAGAAACACCTTTGCATATGCTCCTGAACAAGAAACACTCGGTAACTGCACATGTTTCGAGGATCGTTACTACGGGACGCCAGTTTCGCAAAACACGACATTGAGAAACAGGTTAAAGGTCACGGGTCATACGGGTTAGACGTTCGAAAAGTTAAGAGTACATGTGTCAAATTGATGCAAAGTAGGATACTGAAAGTTTCATCGCGATCGTTTAATATTTACGCGAGTTATTCTGGAAAAACCGAGAGGGTTGCAACCCCCCCCCCTCTACACTGGTGAGGGTTAATACATGTTAGTTTGAAACTTAGTGGGTAAAACAGGCAGTGGAACGACCGTAGTTTTTTTGGGAAGTGAGGTCACGTGACCTGACGTGACCTGACATGAGTTGACTTGAGACGGCGGTGCTGATTATTCTGCTAGCAGTCAGCTAGGCTCAGTATTGCGGTAGCAAACACTTTAGCATTTATATCTTTCGTTATAAGACACCATAGCGGGAAAATGTTTAATACCTTACCGCTGTTACATTAAGATGATCTGCATGCTATTTTGATTTTTGAATTTGTCAATACGATTCATTTGGATAATGACTTTAAATAGTGATAAAGTGTTTATACAAATATACGGCAATTCGACTGATAGTTTCTACATGATACAAAGGATGGAAATCATTTATTGCATGTGCGACATCCATACATTTAGTTAATCATTTTTTCTAGTCATGTATACCGCTGCCACGTTATAAGCAAATAAGCCATTGAAAGAATCTGCTCATTGTTGCCTTTTTGGATCACGCAGCAATGCCTGTTTTCTCAGGTGGAGGCATTTTTCGCTGTGTCCATTGCGACTACGCATGTCTGGGACAGGGCCGTCTGGACAAACACTTCAAGAAGGTTCACAGCCATATCGGCAGGGACGGCAGACACAAGTGTGAGTGGTGCGAGTACTCCACAGATGTGACAACTCACATCAGAGGCCATCGCTTTAAACACACGGGAGAGCGGCCGCACCGCTGTGACGACTGCGGCAAGGCTTTTGCTCAGCAGAGTGATCTGACGGGTCACCGTCTTAAACACACTGGTCAGAGGTCGTACGGATGTGACGTCTGTGGCAAGGCGTTCGCTATACAGTGCAACCTCACCAGACACATTCAGACTCACACGGGGGAGCGGCCTTACGTCTGCTCCTCCTGCCCGTCCCGGTTCGCTACACGGTCGCACCTCACCACACACATGCAGACTCACACGGGGGAGCGGCCGTACGGCTGCTCCTCCTGCCCGGCCCGGTTCGTTAGACCGGTCGGACCTCGACCAGACCATGCGACTCACACGGGGGAGCGGGCGACGGCTGCTCCTCCTGCTCAGCCCCTGTTCACTGACGGGCGAGCGTCAGAGCTAACATAATCTATGAGCTTTGTCGTTCGGACTCGACGACGGGGGGAGCGGACCGTACGGCTGCTCCCCTGCCGGCCCCGGTACGCTACAAAGACGGGTCGCACCTGCACCAAAGACACATGGCAGACTCACACGGGGGAGCGGCCTTACAGGCTGCTCGGTCCGTGCCCGGCACCGGTTGCTACAACGTCCGTCGCAGACATCCGATCACAACAGCAGACTCACACGGGGGAGCGGCCGCACCGGTCTGATCCTCCTGCTCAGTCCGGTTTTTCGTATCGAACGGTCCACCTCACATACACATGCTGACTCACACTGGGGAGCGGCCGTATGGCTGCTCCTCCTGCCCTGCCCGGTTCGGTAGACGGTCGGACCTCACCACACACATGCGGACTCATACGGGGAAGCGGCCGTACGGCTGCTCCTCCTGCCCGGCCCGGTTCGTTAGACGGTCGAACCTCTTACGACACACACATTCGGACTCACACGGGGGATGGCGCACGGCTGCTCTCTGCCCGGCCCGGTTCGTTAGACCGGTCGAACCTCACCAGACACATGCAGACTCAACGGGGGAGCGGGCCGTGACGGCTGCTCCTCCGCTTGGCCCGGTTTTAACTGAACGGTTCGAGCTCACTCAGACACATGCGGGATCATCGGGGAGCGGCCGTAACGGCTGGCTCCTCCTGCCCGGCCCGGTTCAACTGAACGTCAGACCTCACAGACACATGCGGATCAACGGGGGAGCGGACCGTACGGCTGCCACTCCTGCCCGTGCCGCTGTCGTTAGACGGAAGACGCTTACCACACCACGACTTATGGACTCACACGGGGGGAGCGGCCGTACGGCTGCTCCTCCTGCCCGGCCCGGTTCGTTGTACGGTCACACCTCACCATACACATGCGGGCTCACACCGGGTAGCGGCCGTACAGCTGCTTCTCCTACCCGGCCCGATTCTTGGATCAGTCGGACATAAAGGAGCAGGTCATCCGCCACCACACACACGACTACAAGCATAGGTGTGATTGGTGTGGGAAAGGCTTTATGACTTCCATCATACTTCAGAAGCATGCATTGAAGTGCTTAGCTGTCAACTGAGAACGCAATAATGCTATGCGGATTGGCATATTTAGACACTGGTGGTATTAGGTGTTTATTGCCTGTTGAAGCATGACTTTATGTAATGTTTATTTAATGCGTTCAACTGTTTGGTCACCACCAGGTCGGTCAAATAGCTGTTAATGCTCAGTGACTGTTGTGTATTGATCATTGGCGTACCCAAGGAGGGACAGAAGGGGCAATTGCCCCCCCCCCCTGAAGGTTCCCCCACGTGCCCCCTTGGTCAATGGTCAATGGGCTCCCTTTGAAAATAGGGCCCGAAAGGCCCTACTTTCTCTCTAATAACCACGCCAAGCGTAGTCTTTAGAGTGTTTGGAACACATCAGAGGCTCTTCAGAGGTTCTCCATATTTTTTTAGGTCAGAGTACCTCCTAAGGGGGCCAGAGTGCCACCTCAGGCGGCCAGAGTATCTTCTCAGGTGGCAAGGGGGCCGCCACAGGCGTGCGTGCCCCCTTGACCCATATGCTTCCTTTGGAATTGGGGCCCAAAGGGTCCTATCTCCAATCTAAAAAACACGCAGTGTGGTCTTTAATGAATTCAGAGCACTTCAGTTTTTTCCGTGGTTCTTTAGGTCAGATTGCCCCCTCAGGCGCCTCTGAGGTTTCATGGATGCAGAGCAACAAAAGCCTTTGGAGCATCAACTGGACCTCATACATTTGGCTAGTTCGG
The DNA here is from genome assembly GCA_014673585.1 of Semibalanus balanoides. Classification (NCBI taxonomy): domain Eukaryota; kingdom Metazoa; phylum Arthropoda; class Thecostraca; order Balanomorpha; family Balanidae; genus Semibalanus; species Semibalanus balanoides. The sequence goes on along the minus strand of VOPJ01002973.1, from coordinate 7,090 downwards.
CCAGAGACTGGCTATCGCAGCCAGACCTTGGACAAAAGGGCACGGCATCCCCAGTGCCACCCTCAGCAAAGGCCCCGTCCCCGGAGAAATGGTGTTAAAATAACAAATTTCCTCGGATATTGGCCACTATATTTTGCAGGTCCCCCTAAAAGTCACAAAAAGGGAAGTCACCGATCATTGTTTAGTGAAAAAGTCTGTTCATTGGGGGGCACGTGAACCCTGTGTCCCCTGTTAGTGCCTCAGTGCACGAAATTGGGCCTGTGCCCACGGTGCTCTTACACAGTTTCGCCGTATTTCGCCGACCTGGCCAAATACGGCGTTTTTTGGGAGGGGGTTGTACCTGGGTCCCCCTGAAAAATAATGTTTGTGTATTTTTATTGAAAAAAGTTGAAAATATGCCCCTCTAATAATATAGTGAGCCAAATCAGATGTTTTTTTTAGTGGGGTTACCTTGTGCCACCCGACCAAAAATCTCCCCCCCCCTGAAGCGAATCCTGGGTACGCCACTGGTATTGATATAGTATTGAGACGTCTGGCTGTACAATCAACCTAGCCCGATGTATGTACTTTGTGGTACTGAGGACGCGTGATTATAGTGATCTTTCGATGAATTGCTCTTGGCGTTTTATAATACATGTGAAACGGTTGAACGTCATTTTTGTTTCATCTCCAATATCGCATTACGCCAGCTGATATACATTGCCAAGGTACAATACTGACACATGTACAATTGGTTCCAAAATAAGCGTCCCACCGGGTTAGCTGACGGTCAGCTGTGAATGCCCACATTTTCGCTGCTTCACCCAAAGAGGTTGTAAACGTCTGAAAGGTTAACCCTCGCACCGACGGGGGGGCGGATATCCCCCCCCACAGGTTTTTCCGGACTAGCGGAAAAATCGCGGGCGCCGCGTAGGCCGCAAATTTTGTATAGCTGTTTGGGCATCAACTTCCGCACACTTTCATAAAAAAATTGACTTCCTAACTTTTCAAGGTCACGTTGTAGGTCACGATTAATGAACTGACCTCAGTCACTTTTTGTCACGTTTTTGTAAGTTTGACATTTGCTTGAAGCCACAAAGTGGGTTAAAGAACAGTTTGAAAACTCACAGTGTGTGATAAGTGCCTTCGAATATCTATCAGTTCGTATATCTTGGATTTTTATATCGTGACCTGAGGTCATGTTCAATTTTTGAGACCTCTGACCCATTATAAGTCTATGGGAGAAACTTGAAATGCTGCACCATCCTATACAACACCTGGCTTAAATGTGGTCAGTTTCAATCCCTAATCTATTTATGAAGCAAAATTATAAGAATGCATGTTGTATTTTTTTCCATTCCTGTGACCCTCGTTAAAGGTCAAATCCAATGTGCAAAAGGTCATATGGTTTTTGTACAATAATCATGTTTTCTACGTAAGAAGAGTAACTGTGGTTTGCCCATTCTGTTTCTCTCTGTCAACCTGCGCATCGATCAGCATAAATTTTTGACTTGACTTGACATGATAAGGTCAGGTCAGGTCAATTTTTTTTAGTTGAATCTAGCTAGATCAAACGATATATGGTTCGATGCGCGTGATGTGAGAACACGATGGTGGGCAAAATGGCTGCTCTACCTTAAAAAATTAAGAATTATTACAAAAAACTTTTTCCGGTAAAATTAAGCCATTTTGACATGCTGACGGTCTGGAGCCTCAACTCTTGAACCGTCTCAAATGCTGAGGACATGGTTAAAGCGAAGAGTGTTTCAAGAGCCCATGCAGTGCTTTTTTGGATTGCTTCTAGCTATGTTAGTTTCTGAGCTAGGCCGGATTATGTGCAACAGTGCTCAATTTACTCGAAATATGGGAAAATTTGACCCTTTTTTTACGCTCTGGTGACCTCAATATTGACGCTGATCAAAAAAAAAAAATTAAGTAATTTCGCTAGTACTCGTCACGGCTACCTCACGCCGGTTTTCCCGCTTCTGCTACGTTGCGTAGTTTGGAGATCTCTGGGGGGGCGGTTATCCTGCCCCCTCCTCCCGTCGGTTCGAGTTGGCTCAGACCCCGTCGGTGCGAGGGTTACAGCTTTCTGAGTACGGTGCACAGCAAAGCTGCGCGGAACAGCCTATATAACAGAACAGCGAATACAGGGCGAATGTCGCGGTCAGCCGGCGGAAGAGAGCACAATGCTGTGTTAGTTATCAAACCACTGAGTTCAGTTGTATAGCAAGCGCCACCATGGTTGGCTTGTTGGTTGGGCAGACCCCGGCATGAATTGGTAGTTATTGACTATATTAAAACGTAAAGGGGAATGAGGCTACTGCAATAACACAAAACATATGTGATATATATGTATTATTCATGCATGTTAAAACCCTGTGTATTTACTCTCACCCACACCGCTTAGCGAACTTGTGATAAAGATCGAGGTCCCGTATAAAAAAATAACAAAATTGTGAGATCAAACTGAACAACTTGACCTAACATGGTCTAGTCTCCATACAAGTAGGTTGAAACTATGATATTATATCGTCGAACCGCACCCTATCGAAATAATACTGGCAGCAATTTGTGTTATAGCAAATACAAATGGCGTACATTTGAAAACTTTTTGGAAGGTGGCAGTGTCCCTTTAAAATGAGTCAAACTTAAACAGACCGTACAAAGACCACATTGTGACTAAAATGCAAACCAAAAGCATAAAAAGATAGACAATGTCATGGCCTACAAAATATCAATATCAAATTTTGTGAAATTCTTTATTTTGACCACCAAAATGTCGAAACGCACGGGGGACAGGCCAGCCTCCGCCATCCAGGCGTCCACCGGGTTTGACACCAGGTTTCTCGTTACCACTCGGGCGGCCGCTCGAAACTCCCGGTCGATGGTTTTCAAGTGGCTCGCGGACGCCACCGCGTAGTGTTCCAGCGCTCCCCTAACGTATTCGTTCTCGACGGTGCAAAATCGTCCTTTAACAGCATCACCACCCTCTCCAGCGCATAGCCCACCGCCCTTCGGTTTTTACGCCAGCGCTAGGGGAAATGAGCCCGAACGCGTTCTCGCAGCAGTTGCGCGCTCGGCTGAGACGATAGTTTAATATGCGCCTGTTGTCTGTCTTCGGTCCAACGAACGACATGGGATAGGGTCGCATCTTCCAGCCAGGTGACAATTCATTTTGGAACTGGCAGACAAGGTGAATTTCGCCCTGCTTTTATCGGCATGCCGGAACTAATAGGATCCAGTGTCTTCGTGCTGACGTCACGCAGTGACGCTGTGGCGTTGCAGACGTAGAAGCAGCCTTAAAATCCTGACCCGCTGCAAAAAGGCAGTCAGGTTTGGTCAGGCATTTAGCAGGTGTCAGTCAGAGGGGAAGGCTTTACACATTCAGTTCAGTAGAGTCACAAACTCAGGTCATTGAGGGGGACCGGCGTCACAGACTCATATAAGTAGAGGGTCACAGACTCAGGCCGGAAGAGGTTCACTTACTCAGGTCAGGAGAGAGTCAAAGACCCTTTGTCTATGGGCAGTTTAAACCGGCTAAAAACGGATGGCTTAAACAGATTTAGTTTATTTCCGGCCATGCAAGAGAACATATCTCGCCAGCAGTCATCAAGTACGTGGAGAGGCGCACAATCTTGGCAGGCTGGCAAAAAATGTCCACTTACATGGACGGAAACGAACTTTTCCGTTTTATGCCATCCGTCTTGAACCGGTTTAAACTGCCGATGGAAAAAAGTCACAGCACGACTGGAATCCATCGTGCAATCAGTCGTGCAGGTCAGTTAGGATTGAAAACTTGGAATGTCACCAGTGAGATGACATAATTGCATTTTTTGCTCGTAGTGCTTTTGCAAGGAGCATGAATATATTTAAACTTTTTTCAATCGACCTCCTTGAATGTACCGAAGTGAAAACAAAACTTTGTCTTACATTTGCATTCGGGCACAGCCATTCTTCAGATGGCAGAACAGGGCAGAACAGGACTATACATGGGAGAGCAAGGCAAGGCAGGGCAAAGCAAGGCAGAGGTGGGGCAGGCCAATACAGATGTGGAGCAGGGCAAGGCAGATGGTAGAGCAGGACAGGACAGAGGAAGGGCTTAACATGGCAGAGGCGGGAAGGGCAGGGCAGACGCGTTATATTTTAATTCAATAAATAAAATATATTCAATGTTAGCCAGTGAACAGCAGGGGTTCGCGCTGCTGCCAACCCCATACTGCCGGGAGTGGGCGGTAGCCGCCCCTAAGGTCTAAAAACCATATGGTGTAGTGATAAGCAAACCAACGACGTTACATAACTCGAAACAAGCTCTATCGAAAGCATACCGGCCATTTCTTAGGACGGTCAATATTGAGGTCTCCGGAGTTTATCATAAGTCGAATTGCGCCTATATATGGATGTCGTTTACAAAACCGTATATGTCTTGATAACTCAATATAAGCGACACACGTCATTTGTCGCTACATAGTACACACGTGTATATAATTTCGTCTAACCATGGAATTCTGTGCCCAGGAATTATGTATGACGAAACGCGTCCAATAGTTGTTGTATTTTCTGTGCCTATGTCTTGTCATAATTGTCTTGACATTGATGAACTTGCATTTGCATACCAATTACGAAATAATATTAGGTGCTTTACCTCTACGAACCGCAATATTCAAACATTGCCGTACATAACTATAAATGTTGCGTGTTTCCGTTCCTGCCTCTCAGGTAGAGTCGCCGTCTCTCATACCACTCCAGATTGATAACAAAGCTTTGCATTATTCTACATGCTTCCACATGACCCTAATCATTATGGCTACACATGGCCGTGCTGCCACAATCTTCACATCGATCCCATCCCGGCGCACCATCCGCAACCCTCATTTATACGACAGAAAATGACGCCGGTTCCGCGCGCGGCTGACAGTCTTCCTTAGGGAACAGCGCTTCTAAAATATTGTTAATTGTACAACCGTTGCATATGTAAGAAACGAGTACCTATACTAGTTTCTTCTTCTAATCCCTGTCCAACGTAGGTACTGAGTTCCAAGATTATATTTACATAAGCTATTGTTTGCTAATTTTAAATTGTATAACATCTGGAAAAAAGCGAAACCTAATTAAACAATTGTGGGGTGCTGGTAATAATTGATTGGTCTGGTATCAAAAATAAAAAGTGCTTAACATTTGAAGAACTTTCTAAAATATATATATCTATCAGCTAATTAATAAAACACAAATATGACGAAATGAGCTGAATTTAATTTGTTTTGCCGAGAGGTTTATAAACATTTTATACTTCCGTGACACTTTTTCCCGGTAAAAGATACATGCGTACCTAATCAGTCAATTTTGCCACCCCTGGCAAAAAAAACGTGGCGCCCCCCCCCCCTGTGGTCACCTGATGTGACGCCTCCAAACGGCGTGATTTTTGTTTTATTTTAGGTCATGTATTTTTTTAATATTGAAACCACACCGTGAGTAAAGCCAAGCTTCAGGTAACTCTTTTCCTTGTTGCATATCGCAGTATGATGCAAAAATATTGGTCCCTGAGGCCAGCAATTACCGCTATGCCACTCACTTCATGCAATTCATTTTTCCATTTTCAAAATTTATTTTATATCAAAATTTGTGTCATGTGTGACAGTACGTGCCGCGAAGCGGCGCGAATTTTTCCGTTTTTTGACTGAGGGTAGCTGGATTTTGACTGCTCTAAAGGAAATTGTTACGATAAATTTACAGAGACCGACCGTTTGTCCGACCGTTGGGGGATGGCAAATCATAGTTGCAGGACCTTTGGGAGAGGCAAGGCCAGTGTCCCCCTCTCCTCTGGATCCTTCCCTGCATACAACTGTTATTGCACCGCGAAGCGGCGCCAAAATTTGAGATTTTGAGCGGGCTAAAGCCTGGAGAACGAATTTTTGCTATCGGAACGAGGATGCAGGGTCAAAACGATGTTTGGCCAGAGGTGGGGTAAAAAAATGTTGCCCCCCATTTAAAGCCAAATGTGGGTCCATAGCCCCCATGTCCTATACCCTCCCCCGTAGTGTGTACAATCTATATTAGACCCTTTTGTACTAGAAAAGAACACTGATTAATTTGCGCCGCGTAGAGCCGCGGATTTCGTTGTTTTATTTTTTGGTCTGGATAACTAGGCCCTATTAAAAAGGTTCTACAATCTAGATGTATCAGCCCAATGGCACCAATGCAGCCACTCAATGAGATTCTTCCACCGCAAAGATACACAAAGATATTGCAAAGATATTTGTACATATTTGTCCGCCCCTGTTAATCAGTTGGGAGAGCGCTGGGCTTCTGACCTAACCTGGTAGTGGCAGCCCGGGTTCGAGTCGCTTCGGCGCTCGCTATTTGCTCCTGACTGGCATCACCTGCGGCAGGTGGCAGCAGTCGCACTGAAGGTCAGGTGACGTCAGTGAGCGGGGCGGACCGTGTTCAGGTATGTCGGGCACGTAAATCCTTCGTCTAAATTATGCCGACCAACATGAATTGTACGATCGGGTGGTGGGGTCAGGGCCTGCGCTACAAGCTCTGCTTAGCGCGGGTCCTGACTTCGGAAATCCATCCATACAAAACATTCGGACTAAATTTATTTTTAAAAACGCAGGGGCACAAAAATGCGTTTTTTTATCATAAAGTTATCACAGCTTGGGTGAAGTTACTTACCAATTTCAAATACATTTCATGGATTTCCAGCCATGAAAATAGGTACATAATTTAAAAAGCGGTCCCCATGGGCTCTTTCTCGACAAAAACGAGTCAACAAACATTGTGACATCGATAATTAAACGGGACGCTCATTTGGCGCGTTTTTATATCTTAATTTTGCACCATTTCGCTTACAATAGGTGGGTTTTCAGCAATGCAATGGGGCACCAGGACATCAGGGACACGGCCTCCCCATCCTCCTAGATTCAAGGGGGTGCCCGGTGCCTCCCCTCGCCCCACAGTGCCGCTACCGGCACGGTGGTGCCCCTGCCCCTTGGTGGTACGCCTGCGCGGTTGTGCCCGGGCGCCCATACGGTGATACGGTGATACCCCTGCGCCCATACGGTGATACCCCGGCGCCCATACGGTGATACCCCGGCGCCCATACGGTGAT
>VOPJ01002972.1:0-19941 GCA_014673585.1 Semibalanus balanoides | reverse complement strand
TTATACCACACATCTGAAAATTAATTAAACACTATTTCTCCCATACTCCAAAAGTGTGGTATAATGCACGTGCTATTTTAATGCCTGGCTTTCCCGCATTTTTTAGAGCGTGCAATGCCTAGGCATGTATTGGAAAATACACGCTAAGCTCCGATAATGACCTTGCATTGACTCTGAAAAAATAAAAAATATAAATTGTGGGTTTGCAGATGGTTTGTCTTCTAAACAGTCACGTCTTACGGCCATGCACTAAATCGCTTTATGCACTCGTGGCATTAAAGATTCAGTTTATGAACTCGCCTTCGGCTCGTTTATAAACTGATTCATTAATGTCACTCATGCATACAACTATATTAGTACATGGCCGAAGACTGTTTTCCCATTGACAATGTGCTTAACTGTAGCGGTGTATTCTCAGTGACCAGTGCCAACTGGAGTGTTAATACACTCCCAAAAGTGATAATACACTGCTAAGCCTTAGGTAAATGATCTTGCATTGAACTCTTAAAAATATGTACTTGTGCTCTAATATAGTTTTATGCATGAGTGGCATTAATGATTCAGTTTATGAACGAGCAGAAGGCGAGTTCATAAACTGAATCTTTAATGCCACGAGTGCATAAACGATTTAGTGCATGGCCGAAGACTGGCTATTTAGAGCACAAGTACATATTTTTCGAGAGTTCAATGCAGGGTCATTTACCTGAGGCTTAGCAGTATATTATCACTTTTGGGAGTGTATTAACACTCCAGTTAATACACCGCTACAGTTAAGCACATGGTCAATGGGAAAATAGTCTTCGGCCATGCACTAAATGTAAATAGACAGTCTTCCGCCACGCACTAAATCGTTTTATGCACTCGAGGCATTAAATATTCAGTTTATGAACTCGCCTTCGGCTCGATCATAAACTGAATCATTAATGCCAGTCATGCATAAAACTATATTTATGTACTCTTTATACTGCACGATTGAATTGGACATTTAACATGCAAACCCAAGTGAACGGTAAGATAATATATAATTATAAGTAATATAAAATATGAATGGGGAAACTCAAAATACTGATAACGTGATAATGCGATTCTGAGCCCTGGCGATAGAAGCGAGTGGTAAAATGTTGTTTCATTCGTTTACGGATTTCATAACAACACAACCAGTGGATATAAAGTGAACAACAAGCTAAATCAACTTTAAACTTTCAACTTTCAGTGACCAACGCCAACATAGCTGATAGCCAAGTTTCAGAACAGAATCCTTACTAAAGTACTTGGTATATCTACACAGCTCCTTTGCTACGACTACAATAAGAAAATATAGACATTAACTCTATTCCGTGCTGGCGGTCAGAATTATGTTAACATGCTGGGGGCAGATTTTGCCCCCCCCCCTCCATATCTCGAGAACCACTCGGTCAATTTCGATGGGATGAACGCCACTCGTTTCGTCATGACAAGATCGTTCTTTTTAACTAAAAATTATTTTTTGTTTAAAAGTATGGGTCAGGAGGCAATAAATACGAAAATTGTAGGCGTTCTTTGAAAGGTCATTGCGGTCATGTGGTTCGACCGATTTTCATTTAAGAAATGTTTTTGAGCTTTAAATGTACTGTTCTTTAATATATAAAATACGGATTCCAAAGTTAAAAATCATAGGCGTATTCAGGGGATTTAAAATGCGGGGATTTTCTGATACCAAATATGTACTGCTCATGATTATTTGGGACGATATTAACGTCTCAAGTGTGCATTATTAGCTGTAATGAGTTAAAATTAATCTATTGCGGATAGACGGATCCAGGTAAATAAGGTTGAGAGCACCATGCACGCAACGCTTTATCATATTGCTAGTTTAAGGTGGACTTAGCTTGAGCGATTGTATCGCCTCCCATTTGTTGTACCTGAGTGTGCCTTTTCCCCAATATATATATGTGGAATCCCAGTATGTATGATGCATATTGCAGTGAAAACGTTTCTGACGCATTAATTGCACCGCAAACTACGATGGAAGTATGCACCACACAATCGCATTCGTAATAACCTGCCAAAAACAGGGCCCTGACACCGCTTATACTACGCCAATTAAAAAATAGCACAACACGTATCAATCAATTATGAAAAAAGTCAGAAAATTTCAGGACGTTTAGAGCCCAACGGTTTGGGAGCGGCACACTTAAAACCGTACTGTGGGGGAGGGGGGGCAGAATCTGCTCCCACACCATGGCATAGAGTTAAGTCAGACAATAGGAAATCCATCCTGACCTATAAATCCCCAATTGTTTATAACACTCCTGGCGGATGGCCGTGAAGTACCAGAGGTTATTCAGCAACAACTCTGTCAAGTTGTCTGGCGATGCATCAGGAGAGTGTTGCTGCCAAAGAACGCTACAGACTGTTAGACAGTGGTCCTGAGTTCCAGCGAAAAGGTCACCCCTTTTGATAACGTAATGCCGATGGTACCCTCCCCCGTTGTGCAGACCGCAGCTCTCGGCTTTAACCCGCGCGGCGTAGGGGGAGGGGTAAATATTACCCCCCCTCCCGTATTTCCGCAATAACTTGAAAACGGTAACAGATAACGGACGGTCCAAAGTTTCAGTTACCTTATCCAGCATTCATTTGACGTCTTCCTAAAAAAATATAAACAAGTTTCAGAACTTGGAAGATAATGACGTTTTGATTGCGTTTCATGTCATGCCATTTTTGGTTGAATAACGATAAATGGTGATGCATCGTAGAAAACATACTTTTTTAAAGCAATCGCAAACGCAAAACGGTTTAAGAAAGGAAATTTAATTCTCTACAAGATGGCAATGTCGACCAAAAGGTGACCGACCCCAACACACAAAAACCCCCCCCCCAAAATCAAAAACTTGATTTTTTTTCAGAAATTTTCCCAAAAAATTGAAAATTCAAGGTATCTAAAAACCGGAATATATATATATATATTATATATGAGAACCAAGTGTAATGAATACCCAGACCAAATTTCAAAGTAATAGCTTCATTTTTCAGTGACTGATTTGCTCTCCAAAGCATAAAAAGGTAATGACGTAATTTTTCAAAATAATCGTGTTAATTTTTTATTTTTTGATCCTCATACAGATATATAAATGTCATTTTTTGTGCTTTATGAACAAACTAACCTAGAACATGCATGTTATTCAGATTAGTCAGTTTTCCAGTTTTGACCTTAGATGACCTGATCTGACCTTTACGGGTCAAGTTGTGAAAAAATGACTGTTTCTATCGATTATTAGTCAAAATAACCCCTAAAACAGTGTCACCCAAGGTTGCTTGACCTCTCGTGACGGCTGCTACCTCATTTTGCGTTAAGACGGCGCACAGACAAGTGCACATAGTCCTGCATGCAATTACATACACTTTCACTTGTAATCTCTAAGTGAGAGTATAGCACTTGAGTAGCTTAGTGCAATGACAGTCTAATCAAAGGATTTTAATTGAAAGTAATGAACCAATTAACTCAATTAACTCGAAACTTTCCATATGACCTGACGCGTGACCGTACATTGACCAACTTGAAAAATTTCGGGTATGCATTCGATTTGTTCCATTGAGAGCTTTCGATCGCCGCCTTTGGCGTCTCCCTGCGGTTATTGGTTCGGAAGATAAGAGGGGAGTTAATATTTACCCCCCTACGCCGCGCGTTCGGCTAGAGACCCCTACGCCGCGCGGGTTAAGCTATGCGGTACAGCATAGCTTCAGGCGTTTACTGCTAGTGCCATCTGGGGACAGGAACATAAGGAAGAGTGTACGGTGTCTCTTTGTCTAATGCAGTGGTTCAAATTGCATAACAACACGTAAAGTAACACGTAAACCGACAAAGCTGAGTATTATTTAACATAACGTAATGCAACTCATTTTTTATCAGGTCGATTTAATTAAATTTGTATTTATTACGAGCGAGCGCGAAGCGCTCGCTCGTCTTAACGTGGTATATGGGAAAAATCTGATTATGAGCGACCCGACCCGACCCGACCCGTGGCGACGCTTTTGAGAAGCTCACATCTTTGGAACCGCACGTCCGATTGACAAGCGGACTTCTTTGCTGAATAGCCCCATCCAACCTACCATGTTTTTTACCAGTACCGACTCAAGTGAGTGACTACCACTGCGCGTGGCGCGTGCTACGTGAGGGGTGTTGATAGAAGTTTTGTCGCAAAAACTCCGCAACAGCTGGGCCGATTGTGCTTGAATTTGGTGTGTGGTTTGAGACCACACCACTGGCAATATTGCACAGGTCAAACTCTGGGTTACATTGCACGTGCGCACGGCACCCTGTTCTGTCACAAAAAGACCACAAAATCTTCAAACCGGACCTATATCTCGGCAACCAAAAATCACAAAGACACAGGTCAAACACAGTGTGTAGAGAAACGTCCGCCCGATGTATGCCACTAGGTGTCGATCAGCGGCGCGTGGGACGGCAAAGTTACTCGGCTATACAAGCGGAAAAATAATGTCTGCATGACGCTTTCACGATTTAAAATCAGTGCTTGGCACCTGATGGTAGGGTAAGCGATAAAACAAACTTAATGTGTAGACTAATGTACCGTCTCAAAATGCATACACAAATTAGTTTTAATGCAGTATTTTTCTGTTTAAAATCCGCCTGTAATATTTACATTGACCGGATTTTATAATATTTCCTTCATTTACCACCGTCGTAGCTTCAAAACCAAAGGGTTGCTAAACGATAAAAATGATGCAGCTGTAAAGCTAATCAAATCCAGCTAAAGCCACGCCAAAAGTTGCCTACAGACATGAACTTTTAATTGCCAAATTAAAAATAACGCTGCAGAAGAACTTTATTTAGTTCAAAGTATCGATTTAGTTCGATCTATTAGCACGGCAAAACAACACAGCGAAAATTAATTTCAATAAAGCATGCTTCACAAAACGAACCTCCGTTGGGCGGGTGATAAATTGACGCGGATGTATTCGGGCTCGCTCGTCCTTCGCCGTTTAAGGCGTCCTATTGGTTTACCAAATTTAATTAATAATAATTAATAATTAATACAAAATTTTAATTAATTAGCATATCGGAGGGGCTCCTGGGCAAATTGGAAGGGCCCTTGAACATGCCAGATGAGTTCCTAGCCAGACTGGAGGGCTCCCTGGGCAGGTTGGAGGGGCCCCTGAGCATGTTGGCTGGGCGGCAAAGCAGCCAGTGCAGTCCCTGGCCTGGTCGGAAGGACCTCTTAAAGGGAGCGTGCCTACTCTTTTGGAATGTCAAATATATTTGTAATACGGTAAGAAGCTATGTATTTGATTATCGGATACGAAAAAATTAACGACTGGACTCTGGACGTTAATTCAGTTGAACTTTCACCCTGCGCACGGCCCCCATACACTGTGCTTATGTTTTAGACGGGCATAAACTGGAGCGATGCGAACAGATGCGTTCCTTGGCGTCATATTAGATTACAGAAACGAACACGCATCGAGTCATTCAACGTAGGCAAAGCTAATCGTATGCGCGGTCTGGCTCATGCAAGTGTTCAAATTCGCCATGCTTTCGCCGCCTAGACTTCAACCCACATTCCAATCTTGTCAGCGTACAACCGCACATGTGAGGTCCTCACTTGAATACGCTAGTGTGATCTGGTCCGGCGGCCGCATTCACCCCACTTAAACCGCCTCGAGCGCCAACAAACACGAAATGGGTTAGGGTGTTAAATCCCAGCGCCGCTGTTCACCATGGGAGGTATACCTCACTGGCTGAACCATTTTAATCGTCAAATCCATCCAGGGCTCGCTTCACTCAAGCCAATTACGTTATGCAGTCTAGTACGCCGTTGCAACCACCCTAGATTGTGACAAACGTAGTGTAATATTGTTCTTCCCTGTCTGCTCCCACCCGTCGCACACGACACAATGGTTCGTTCCATGTGCCGGGTCTGTAGAGTAATTCCGGCGCAAAGCTTTATGCCGGCGACCGACCACTGAACACATTTCATGCAGAAATCACCTGATGCTGATTTATTTTACCCACCATTTACTTTTAAGTCGCATGTTTTTAAGCATGCAAACAATGAAGGCATATATTGATGTCCATTGTCCATGGTTGCGCAGCGGTGCTGGCTAGTCACTTGTCCTATTTTATATGTTTGGTAGCGGGATATGTATTATTCATTCATTTATTTATTATTTAGCATCATCATTCATGTTTTAGGTATGAGTGTGTGAATGTATGAGCGTGCGTCCTTGTGTGTGATTTGTATGACTACAGCCGTAAGTGGGCTCTGGCCTGCGGTTGTTTAGAAACTAATAAACAAATAAACTTTTACTTATATTTGCATATTCGCATATGTTTTGTTTCGACATCTATAAACGATCGCCACTATAAATAAAGTAAACAAGATGTTATCCAGTATGGCGCACCAAAGACAACAAACTTCCCATACGCACAATGTGAAATGGAAACCGAGGATCTGTTCGGCAGCTGCTATCAACGCGCACGAGCTGTTTTCTATTGGCCATCGCTAACGATGTATGCTAACAGTGTAATCGTTAGGGTAGCACTCTTGAAAGCGAAAACCTCTCTGGCGAATACCCATAATTTTGTGATTACATACTGATCTTGGCGAATTTGGAATATCTCAGCAACTAGAGTGAATATGGTGAAATGAAGTAATGGCTATATTCAGACAAATATGTTCTATAGACAAGTTTCAACAACTCCACATGACCGATGTGCGTAGGCGCACTTCTTCAACAGGCCAAGTTGGCCGGGCCGGAGAGTCATGATTGAATCATTCATTAAAATTTGAATCATTCACAAGTCTGGTCTTGAGAGAAACCCAACCAATACGACTTTTTTTGGCATATTTGGGACTCTTCTTGTTCTGGCGAACCTTTAGCCATCAACAGTATATCTTACCAAGCAAAATTAACTATTTTAGCAACAAAATGAGCCGGAAAGTGAGGGAGGCTGGTGAGTGTTACCCCGCCCTTCCTGTTCCTACGCCTATTGCTCTGACCTTCCTTTCTAATGGGGGAAGGAGGATGGATGACTTTAGACAGCGCTGCCGCAGCGCGCACCTCCCTCTATACAAAATGAAGGGTTACACACATAAAGGTAACTACCGCAAGACACCCATGGCAGCGATAAGACGTTCCGCCCAAAGTGTCCGATGTCATGTGTCCGCGTAAGGGACGTACCCAAGGGGGGATAGGAGCCATGCCCACTGAGCAAATAAATTTACACAATATAGAATGGGATTCTGACGACCCGACCCCCCGGACAACAACATATGGCTCAGGAACAATATTTGATTCTACCACCGACGTGCCCCCCTGATAAAAAATGTGATACGTGCCAAATAACCGAATATATTTGAAAAAGTCAAATATATTCGGCTGGAGAGCCATTTTAGACCAGAAAACTTGCAGCTAGAGGTTTTCAACACGTGCTAAAAAAACTGCTATCTCAGTTCAAAAGAATCGAAACCCATGTTGAAGGTGAACTATTTCCTTTAACAGGGGTGGTAAAGTGTCGTAACTTGGGAGTCATTCTTCAAGACTGGGGTGGCAATTGCAAACCTAGTTACTATGTTAAAATATGCCCTTATTGTAAGAATACAATGTTAAGCTTCTTACTCCTTACAAGACCCATCACATATATTTTGGAGTTTTATCAGACAAACACGTAAAAAATTGCGCCGCTTTGCGGCGCTAAATAACAAGTACAGCATGAAAATCCACATTAAAAACGTTACAAAGGCTTAAATAGAAAAATACAAAATGATGGGTAGGTACATTTTGTTTCTTCATTTCAGCCGACCCCTACTTAAAATTATCGGTGATGCTCCTGCCTGTACCTACGTAACAATACAAATTAATAATGCATTCGTCTCAGTGAAATGTATTTTGATATTCCTGGTCCAATCCAGCTCATCAAAAGTTGAGAAAAAAAGAGAACCGAACAGAATAAAGGTGCCGAAAATATAACCATCATATTTTTGTTTTTGGGGATTCTTTCCCAGGACCTTCTGTAGTTCTGGTGCGCCTCTGAATATCTGCAAAATACACGTTGTCTTTAAAGAAACATAATTGGTCGGGTCTTGTTAACGGACAAGCCTGGGAGTGGAGCATGTTAATAGGAAAAATGGGATTAATCACATGTATTTCTATTTGATTCCCCATACACAAATCATAAATACGTCAACATTAACGCACAAACAAAAACATTAACATGGTCCAGGCAGTTATTTTCTATGACATGATGGTTCAAACATGTATCGCACGCTGGAGCTGATCGGTGTTTAACAATTCGTCATGATTATCTGGCAGCATCCCTCCGGCTGTGCCTGATGATCAGCAGAAGCATCCCTCCGGCTGTGCCTGATGATCAGCAGAAGCATCCCTCCGGCTGTGTCTGATGATCAGCAGAATTTCGCGCAAGTCGTTTGACCGTCTAATGATAGCTCCACGAAAGCTGTTACCGGGCGGATTCACCATTCCACCATAAACCCTTAATGAACCGACCGAGCCGGCCTTGGTCTCGGATACTAATTGATCGGCCTTGAAGGAGAACAGCCGTCGTGGTGGCTGCCGGCGGTGCAAGCGGCGTCTGTTTATGGTGATGGTCTGGTGGTCAGCAGTGCTGTTTGGAGACGGCGCCAGTCGCGCTGAGAACGTGGCACTGAGCGGACATGCAGCCGCTGCTCCGAGTCCTGGTGGTTGTCCTGGCCGCGCTGCCGCTGGCGGTGGCCG
Source organism: Semibalanus balanoides (assembly GCA_014673585.1). Lineage (NCBI taxonomy): Eukaryota > Metazoa > Arthropoda > Thecostraca > Balanomorpha > Balanidae > Semibalanus > Semibalanus balanoides. The sequence continues at coordinate 11,205 of VOPJ01002972.1, read as the reverse complement.
CCCCTGCCGCCACTGATGGCCGCAGCGTAATCGCCGTCTCCGAGAGCGGCCTGATGCACCTGGACGAGAGCGGAGCGCTGCTCGCCTGGAGGCCGGAGGTGTTCCAGTGGTGGCAGCGCTGGCACGTGGCCACCAACCCGCGCAATGGGACTGTCTGCTGGGTCAGCTCGCCCGAGGACCAGAATGTGCCGGGCGTGATGCGCTGCGCGCCGATCGCCAACCTCAACCAGACCTGGGACCTTCGGCAGCCGCGCGGCTTCAGCGTCAGCCAGACAAACGCCATCGCCTTCGACTGGGTCGAGGAGAACTGGTACCTGACGGTGTCGCGAATCAACTACGTTTGCAGCTACATGTTCGACCAGTGCGCCAAGCTGGGGAGGTCGGGTGGCAACGTGCGCTACTTCGCTGCGTACGATATCCCGAACCGGCTGCTGTTCCGCATCGCCACCGTCAAGGTCGGACCCTACAAGCTGGAAGTGCTCAACCTGGACGGCAGCGGGCTGCGCGAGCTGCCGACAAACCTCACCTACCCGGCCGGCCTGGCAGTGGATCCGGTCAACCGCCAGGTTTACGTCATGGACCTGGCAGAGGGAGGTCAGGAGGTCGGCCTCTACAAGTTCGACTACAACGGTGAGGGCAAGGAGCTCCTGCTGCCGCTGGACCGGCAAGGATACGGCATCGGCTGGCAACGCTCGCTAGACGTCCTCAACGGTAGAGGCGTCGCGATGTATAACGACCAGAAAATCGTCAGCGCTTTTTCGGTGGCGGACGGTAAGAAGACAAACCTGGTGGACGGAGCGGTGAAGGGGGAGACGGTGCCGGCGCTGGCCAAGGTGGAGAAACTGCTTGCTGTCAAGATCTTCTCGCCGGAGACGCAGCCGGATGTGGAAAACCGGTGCGGAGATGCTGCCTGCTCGGACCTCTGCATCCCGACCCTCGTGAACGGCACGGCGGAGGTCTCCTGCTTCTGCCCAGAGGGTGAGCAGCTGGTCGACCTCGGCTGCCGGAAGGACTACCCGCTCTACGCGGTGGTGACCGGAGGCGACAAGCTGCAGGCCGTGGACATGCAGACGGAGGAGGTGACGACGATCCTCTCCGACCTCAACGACGTCTCCAAGGTGGACTTTTTCTGGGCGGGTGGCGAGGAGTTCCTGCTGTTCTGGCTGGACGCCGGCAGCCTGTTCAGCGGCCGGTGGCTGCCCGGCGGAACCGTCTCTGACGTGCGGCCGCTGATGGAGGCCTCGGAGACACGGAAGGTTCTGGAGGTCGCCGTAGACTGGGTGCACCGTCACCTGCTCTGGATGGAGAGGGACCCGACCAAGTCCAAGTACTCCAAACAGCTTAGCGTCATACTATCTCCGCTGGACGGCTCCTATCAGAAAACCATCGTTAACGACTATTGGCAGTACAAACGGGCCATGTTCGTCTTTGCGGCCGGCCAATCGTTCGGCTACGCGGAGAAAAGTTGGGGCGATCTGCAGTTTGTGACGCACAACATGACCGGCTCCACATCATATAGCGGCATTGGCTCCTATGGCGGCAACAGGATCCTCACCTCCCTGCCGAGCGAGGTCGCCGTCGACCGCAGCCTGGCCGGAGCGGCGTGGCAAGCACGCTTCTTCTGGGTGAGCGCCGGCGACCAGGCGGTCGAGTTTGTCGGTCGGAGCAGCATGTTCTCAAAATCCACTCGCTTCCGCCTGCTGACGCACCCGAGCCTGGCGCAGGCCGGCGGCCTGGACGTGCTGGACTCGCGCCTCTTCTGGACGGAACGCTCCACCGGCCGGCTGTGGACGGCCGACAGTGAGACGGGCGGCGACGTGTGCGCCCTGACGGCCACAACCGCTGGCGGCACGCTGCGCCTGCTGCACCCGTGGCGTCAGCCGCCACGACCCGCCGAAGAGATGCCGTGCGACGCGGAGCGCAGCGGCTGCTCCCACTTCTGTCTGACCGGCATGGTCTCCTGGAATCGGGTGCCGATCTGTGAGTGCCCTGACAACATGGAGCTCGGAGATGACGGCAAAGCTTGTCAGCCTGAGCAGTCGCGGACTACCGCACTGCTGCACTGAAACGCCCGCTGACGAATTTTCGCAGTAGCAAAAAACAAATGAGCTATCAACGTGAAACTTGGGGTATTTTTATACAATATATTTACGTTTTCTGACAAAAATAAAGGAATTTCGTCGATTGTTTTGTTCTGAGATATAGCGAATTTAGTGACGTTACTTCAAACGAGTTGGACAACAAATTAGCTATACTTCAATGGACTGTAAAAGGGTTTAAAAATGAAACAAGTTTTTATCAACATGGCATGGAAAAACATCACATGATAGAAAATGACAAGGGCTATAAAATAATGTATCTTGGATTTGTATATATAAACTTTTTATCCAGCAAAACGTTAAACCAAAAGTCCGATAAAATGGCGTCAAATCAATTTCTTTGATGATTTAAGACCAAATAGTCTGCTAGAAAACCATATATCAAGCTTCGAGACCAGGTGTCCGTGGTTGCGGCTTCCATGGCTGACCTCCAAGCGAACGTGGGACGGCTGACTCTCGCCGTCGTGGGGTTATCGCAGTAACAGGACGCTCGCGAAGGTGATATAGCGGTCGGTGAGGATACAGTGGTCGAGGTGGACACAGTGGAAACCGGTGGCTATGATGGTGGAAGCCGAGGCGGATACCGAGGGGCTGGCCGGACGCGGATCGGGTGCCATGCTATCGTGTGTGGTGATGTTGGCCAACATGGCGCGTTGAATGTCAGACTGACCTGGGTGGAGAGAAGGCTCAGCTATCGTGCTATCACTGTGCAGATGGGTCACATGGCGCGGTTGCCGGAGGCGAACCGGGATTTTTAGATGCCCACCATCAGATCTTCGTCCGACCAGTGTTTGGGGCACCGACGCCTTTAACCCAGTATCGGGAGCGTGTATGTCAGTGGTTCTGTCAGGATCAGTCTGATTGAGTGGCTATTGGGCACAGGAGCAGAATGTACATTGGTTGCGTTTCATTTCTGGTGTGAAACAACTTCCGCCCTGTGCTTCCAGCAGGCAGTCTGTCACGATAGATGGGAAGCCCCTGAACTGTGAGCCGAGTTTGGCAAACATCCGGTCGGTTCTTCTGTTCTCTTGCAGCATCTGTGTTTGTTTGCCTGCTATGAAACACGCAGTGTTTGTTGGGGAACTGATTGCAATGCAACGTTGTGAGACCATTTTATCGATTGGACCCTCGCGCCGGCGGATGACGATTAGGGATGAAGGAAATCGACCTCATCTGTCCAGGCTCCGTCGACTGGGGGCGGGGAGCTACAGTGTGGCCCGGTGAGACTCACTCGGATTGTCGCTTTATCCTGGACGCCATGAGATCGTGGCGAGGAGGAGTCACAGAGTAGAAATTCCACAGGATAAAAATGTTATGTACACCCCAGGATCATGTCTTTCGAGGACAACATGATTGGCTGGAGTCGGGGTCCTGGACACAGTGAGTAAGGTCAAGAGATTAACCTGAGGCTCATGAAATCCTGGCGAGGGACCAGTGAACTGCCAAGGGACAATGTTGGATACGTGGAGTGCGTTCACGCGATGTGCTATGGTCCCTTGGGCACCGAGCTGTCGTTCCGTGAGCGTTGGCGAAACCGCCCCATTTGTATGAATTCGGTGGGAAGAAGGGCGGATGAGGCAATCATCGGGAAACTGATCAAAGAGTCGGATCTGACATCTGAAGAGGAAAAGGAGAAGACGAGAAAGCTCCTCCGTGAATACCGGGACAGATTCCCCTCCGATGGATGCCTCGGACGTTCTGGCATTGTCAAGCACGCGATCAGGACGGAGGGGGCTCCGCCAAGGGCAGCGCAGCCAGCCCGAGCTGGACCAGCACACACGCAGGCGGACTGGACGACATGGTGGAAGACATTGCGGATAGATGTGATCGGCCAAGTGTGTTCCCCGTTACGCGCACGTGTGGTTCCAGTAGAAAAGAAGGACGGATCCATTCGCTTCTGTATAGACTATCGCCGACTGAACGCAGACACCATCAGCGATGCTTTCCCAATACCCAGGATCGACGACTGCCTGGACGCACTCTCGGGGGCCCGGTGGTTTCAAGTGATGGACCTCAAGAGCGGCTACTGGCAGCAGGAGCTCAACGAGGAGGACAAGCACAAGACAGCGTTCACCACACACAAAGGTCTGTTCGAGTTCAACGTCACTTCGATGGGGTTGAAGGGAGCTCCAGCCTCCTTCCAGCGGTTGATGATGGGTGCGTTGGCCGGACTTCTGAACATTTTGTTAGTGTACTGGATGACATCATTGTGTTCGGGAGCAGTTTTGACGAATCTTTGCACAGGCTTGAGCACGTCCTAGACGCCCTTCGTGCAGCCAATCTGACCTTGAATCCGGAAAAGTGTAGGCTGTTTAAGAAGCAGGTTCAGTTCCTCGGACATGTTGTGAGTGCAGAAGGTGTGTCTCCTGATCCTTCGAAGGTCTCTGCGGTGGAGCATTTTCCGACCCCCTCTTCAGTCATATAGGGTGAGGGAATTCCTGGCGGCTGCTTCCTACTTCAGACGTTTCATGCCTCAGTTACGAGATGCTGGCCAGTCCGCTGCACAGGCGTCTGGACGGGCTGCACACTCGTTGTGGACGGAGGAATGTAATTGCAGATTCAGGCGGGGGAGCTGAAGGGACAAGTGATATCCGCACCAGTGTACTGGGCTACCCGAACTTCAAGCTCCTTTGCATCCTGACCATGGGACGCTTATAAGTTGGCCTTTAGGAGCAGTGTTGACACAGGGAAGAAGATGGCAAGGAACGTGTGTGCGTCATGCCAGTCGAGTCTCTCGAAGACGGAAAGGAGTTCTCAACGACTGAGCCGGGTGTCTCGGCCTCTCTGGGCTACTTCGCCGTTTTCGGGATGTACTTGCACGGCCCAGCGCTTCGTTTTGCGGACTGATCCACAACCCTCTGGTATATCTTCGCAAAAAGTAAGAATCCGCCGAGGCAAGATGGCTCGCTGGTTACTGGAGCTGGAGGCGCTTCGACTATGATCTGCAGTACCGGACCAGGGCCATCCCTTTCCTCACGCGAGAGCTCTTCCCGTGATACCAGTGGCGCAGGTCGACGAGAAGACGACGCCCCAGGTGGCGGGACGGTGATCTGGAGGACGAGACGGGATGACCGCTGTCCCAAGCGCGAAGATCCGGATGTTGTCGGAAGTCATGGAGCTGGTGAAGACAAGGAAGCAGTGTCCGTCCTCTGCGTCTCAAGTGGTAAAACATTACATGTCGCAGCGAAGCAGGTTGAGAATTGACGGGCAAGGCCGACTGGTGTGCGTGTACATTCGCAACAACACCGAACACTCGCAGGTGATCGTTCCCATGAGTCGAACTGAAGAAATCCTGGTGATGTGCCATGACGATCCGGTGGCGGGTCATCTGGGAGTTGCCAAGACAGTGGAGAAAATCAGGACTAGGTTCTACTGGAGCACCATGTTCAAGGACGTGAGGGATGGTTAAAGAGACATGCCGACTGTGCGCCATGAAGAAGAGCCTCCCTGTTCCAGGAAGAGCACCGTTTGGCGAGATGCCTAAGCCGGAGCGGCCGTGGCAGTGGATTGCCATGGATGTAGCGGGCCCTTTCCCTCGTTCCAACAGAGGAAATCGATACATCCTGGTTGTGACTTGTGGGTTCTCCAAATGGACGGAGGCTTTTGCGCTGGCTGACCAGAGTGCTAGCACCGTGGCGAAGGTTTTGGTGGAAGAGTTGGTATGCCGTCCGGATTCCAGAAGTCATCCTTCGGACCAGGGCAGAAATTTCGAGTCCTCATGATCCGTGAGGTCTGCAAACGCCTGAACATCAAGAAATCGAGGACCACTGCGTACCACGGTCAAGGGAACGGACAAACGGAGCGATTCAATCACACGCTGTGCACCATGTTGTCTATGTACGTGCAACAGGATCAGCGCGACTGGGATGACAAGCTGCCGTTCGTGATGATGGCGTACCGAACCAGCGTGAACGAGACTACGAGAGAGACACCCTTCTTCCTCTTCTACGGGCGTAGAGCCCGGCTGCCTGTAGATGTGGCCTGCGGCGGGAGTACGCCAGCGGGCAACCAAGATGGCTATGGGATCAGCAATGGGCACGGTTTTGGTTCTTCAAGCGCAGAGCAGGGTGCGTGAGAACATCGCAAAACAAGCTCAAAACCGACGGGAGGGCAGTCAAGCGCTTGCTCAATTCTCTTACCAGGTGGGAGACTGGGTTTGGCTGTACAAACCGGTGAGGTGCGTTGGTCGCTCTCCGAAACTGCAGATGCCGTGGCATGGGCCTTACCAGGTGGTGACAGTCCTACAAGAAGGTGTGACGTACCGGATCAAGCTGTTGGACAAGCCAATGTATCGACAGGTGTACATCAAACGAATCGGCTGAAGCCGGCCACCGGCGGGTGGAGCAGGGAGATAGAAGCTGAGATGTGCCCAGCATCAAGCGTTCACGTCGTCGGGATCGAGGGGGAGGAAGTGATGTGACAGCTGGCCGGACAGGACCCATCGCAGAGCGGGGAATCGGAATTTCAGCGAGAGGACCATGCAGACGACGGGGAATGCATTTCTGAAGCGGTATTACACGAGGTAACCGAGACTGGTGCCATGTTGCGGGAACATCGGGCAGCAGTTACAGACTCAGCTCCAAGGCAGTTGTTACCGGGCTCAGCAGTTGTTCCAGGGCAGTTTGCGCTAGGTTCACCTGAGGCTGCTCCAGGGCAGTTCGAGCAACCTCCAGATGTAGTTGGCGATCAGATAGGTGAGACACCTCCAGCCGAGCAGGAAACCGGTGCTAGGAGAAGCGGAAGGAGAAGGAGGGCCCCTGATAGGATGGATCTGTGAAGGGAGGAATGTGACGTGTTGGCATTGGAGCATAGATATGGGAGCATGGACTTGAGTTCGTCGCATGTGCTTTCGCATTGTGCTCTAGCATGTGCTTGTCGTATATGGATGGTTTACTGCATGGCAATGTCCGGTCACTGACTCACTGTATGACATGTCTGGTCCACTGCAGTGGGATTGGAGCATGTCACGAGTGGTTGTGTGTGTGGTTGTATATAACTCGCTGGTGATTGAGCATGTCTCGGGGCACAGCAATGTTTGCCTGTTGTGTAATTGATGTTATGGTGATACGGCCTACTTCCTGAAGAGTTGAATAAACTGTCAATAGCAAGCCAGTGTCCTGTTACTGTCAGAGTCGTCACAATATGTATCCACGGCATGAACCACTATTGACATGATTGCAATTTTTAAGTAAAGAAACTAAAACTGCATACGATTTCACGGTGGCCGGTTATCTTAAAGGGACACTGGCAAACTTCCGAATGATATCGCAAAAAACCATGCTAAAAACAAGTCTAAGGACTTAAATATTATTTTAATACGTCCTCTTACGCTCACCCAAAGCAGCGCAATACAACAACTCTCATTTATTTCATTTTTCCATAATAATATAAAAACAGTTTGCCGATTTCCAGACACCATAGATAATATGGCAGCGATTGGAGCGCCCAAATTCAGCGCCCAGTTCGGGTGGCAACTAACGGTCGGTAATGGACACAGGGTAGCTATGACGTTGCGACCCCCATTGGCCCCGAGTTGTCTAATGACGGCGGCCATTTATTAACTAAATATTATTTTTTTAATCGTACCTTTTTATGCTCACTCAAAGCCCCCACTTTTTAACGTGCTAATTTTTCTGTGTTATTTATTGTTTTTATTTTCTGACTTCGTCTGTAACTGGGTAAATGACTGCCAGAACGATTTAATCATACACAATACACATACACAATTACACACAATATTGTACTATGAGGTCAATGTATTTAATGTGACCTGACAACGGTGACCTTGAAGTTAGGAAAGTCAATTTTTTAGAAAGTGTGAGCGGAATTTGATGCCCAAACCGCTATAATACCAAAATTTGGCGGCGCTATCGCGCCGCCCTTTTGCCCGGCTAGTTCCGTAAAAACCTGTTGGGGCGGATATCACCCCTCGTCGTGCGAGGGTAAAAACAATGAAACCATAATCCATAATAAACCCTCTTTTGGACACAAACTTCATCAAATGGTTAGAGCGAACCCAATCCTTTGGAAAAATCCGTCATCCATCTTCGGCAAAAATTAGTTTCCTTTAAGGCCTTATATGAGCTTATTCAGGGCATTAAAAGGCATTTTTTTTTGACATTAACAAATTTCCGACAGACTGCTTGAGAAAAAATATAATGATTTCCATAGTTTGCCACAACCTGCAATTAGTTGCTGTTTTTACGTAGTGGTCGGCGACTCGTCAAGGCTCATTGGCTGGAAAGAAACTGAACTTATGAACGATGTATTGGGCGACTGGCGCGAATACAAAACAAAAAACAAAAACAAAAATGGACTTTATGGTGCTTATCAAATCCGATTGTTATTTAACATATCAAATTTTACTTTGAACAGACAGTGTTCCTTTAAGTTATATTAACAAAAAATATGAAGCGTACACCGAGCTCACTGAACTATTCCCTCCTCTCCCACGGATGACTCAGCGGTCAGCACGCTGCTGTTACTTACGTGGGACATCCTGCCATCCAGTCAAACCTCCGGCGTGGATGTGATTCCTGGTAATCAATCGGGGTATTGTTATGGGAAACCCATCAGCGCTGTTGTTATGTAGTAATTAGCTGTCACGATCCTTCTCTGTTCCTGCCATCCCAACACGCGCGGGTGAAGTTTCCTATTCAAATGGTGGGACCACTGCCCCACCAACGCTGTATTTTCCCCACCAACTTTGTGTTTTGCCATATCAACTTGTGTCTGTTTTGATGGTTTCCAGGCGTTACAATATATTTGTTACATCAACCAAGCAAAAGAACCAACCAATATGACATTTGCCCCTTCAACTTCCAACAAAAGCTCCACCCATGCTGCCACTGTCAGAACTGTCTGCGTCGGCGGTCACGTGACCATCACAGACCTGTCACAGACCCGTCACAGACCTGTCACAGCCCCGTCACAGCCCGGATCCGGGCAGCCGACGCAAACATGCGGCCGAATGTTACAACCTCTGCAGCGCTCAGTTCGTCCGACTGTCAGATCGTCCACAAACGGCCCCGGCGCCCGCTGCGCACATACCTACCATACCAGCCCCGAACCACGACCATTGCTTTCGGTGAACTGCGGAAAACCCCGGCTGAGAGGCCCCCGGCGTGACGCTCGACGGTCCCCTCCCCTCCCCTCCCCGGTCCCCTCCCTCTCGGACAACAAAGACCGGCTCACCGTGGTGACGCAGTGCGGCTTCATTCAGTGGTACGAACCAGACATGGCCGGACGTACTGCCATGATGCTGGCCCTGGCCATGCTGCTCGCAGTGCCCGCTCTAGGTGAGATTGGTGACGGCGAGGGGAGGGGGGTCGCTTTAGCAAAGGCGGCTGAGTTTGAGTTCGCTGAGTTGTAACGCCTCAACTGCTGCAGTTATGTAATTAAATTATCTTGTATGTTTGGCGTCTAAATTAGGCGTCGGCTTGACGCCTGGCTCATGCCTTTGCGTCGAGTACATAATAGAACTAAAAATGCAATGCATATATAGCATTTTACCAGTGTAACAATGATTACAACATAAATGTAAAGTATAAATATATTAGTATAATGATAAAATAATGAAGTTATTTCAAAAATGCTAAATATAAGCACGCCCATCGACGAAGGTTCAGTCCAATTTCAAAAAGTCGCGACGAGGGGCAGGTATCCGTCCTCAAGGTCTCCAAAGCAACGCTTCAAGGACGTCGTTTTCTAATAGGCCTGGTAGAGCCCAAGCCCTACCAATTTTCTTTTGGGCCCCACCAATGCTTCTCTGGGCCCAATCAATGCTTTACAACATTTCTTAAAAGAGATAAAAAAGGCACTTCTATTGAGGATATGCAAGTGTACAGCATGGACCATGTGTGGCAATTAAAATATATAAATATCATAAGTATTGGTTGCTTGAAAGCACCTCATATGCGTTCTTTAATTTCAAAACATGTATCTCTTGCTAAACTATTTTTCGAATGATTGGAACAAGACAAAAATCGGCATAATGACATCACGGATCAATGGGAAAATGGGATAAATGGGGAGCTAACATCAATGGTAAATGATTGGGGAGGTCAAAAGGTCGGGCTACTTTTTTACCTCGAAAGGATCCCTAAGAGAACGACGCCCAATGGAAATATGTGTCAACCCTATTTTCCAACATCAGTATATGACACTCATGCAAAATGCTGAAGTGGACAGTTGTGTATCTTAATCTAATCTGACATGGAATACACATTACACAACATGATTTCACTGATACACGCCCAACGTGATTTACAAAAATACAACCTTGCAAGATCATTATTCTAAAATAAAAGCGCCCACCAAATCAGTCTAACAATATATCAATATTAGGTTATTCCAGAGACCTGATTTTCACTAGAAAAGAAAATGAAATAGGCAGATTTACGCCCAGACTTCAGAACAGGGGCGGCGCCACGGATTTTATCCAGCGGGGCAAAATTATCTTGGTTGCCAGGTATCACCAAAGTTAAGATAAAGCTTCAACCCCTGAAATCGGGTCGGATTTTGGCAAGTGTTTCAGGGGCGGCGCTGGGCCCTTGAGACTAGGTAGGCAAGGCAGCATTATCATACACAACATCGATAATCATAATACTTCACATCTCATAGCGATAATATTTCATAACACAGGTGTATCGATAATGCTTCCTAATATAGGTGGCTAGAAGCTGCAGTTTCCAACCCATCTCCAACGCCAACCAACCCATCTTCCACACATAGCTATGGCGCTTATATACGGCCTCGGCTATAGAAGTAGGTATAGCACTCCTAATTTAACGAATTTCTCCAGGATGAAGGCTCCCTACGCAAAAAGGCACGTGAACTGAGCCGCGGGATGACACGGATTCTCGCTTTGGTTGCAGCGCGGTAATACCGGTAATACAGTCGTTTTTCTAGAATGATGACTCATTCAAAAAGTGTTTTTTGAAATAATAATTGAACCCCTATGCAGACATGTGCATGTATCTGAAAGTAAGATCTATGATCCCAGAGGATCTCTCGATAAAACGCAAGGTTGGATCGTTGATCCCACTGGATCCCACGACAAATTACAACATTGGATCTTGGATCCCAGTGGATTTTTCGATTACAT
>VOPJ01002971.1:0-12318 GCA_014673585.1 Semibalanus balanoides | reverse complement strand
AAGTCTACATGCTAGGGTATAGTTGCAAATTTTGTTAAAATAATTATCTGCCTTTTCTGAATGGGCCCCAATGGGCATGGGTTTCAATACTATGAATTTGAATGGGTCTGGTCTGGGTCTGGGCTTGGTGTTTATGGGCTTCGGCTGGGCTGGGCTTGGTGTTTGGGCACACATGATAGCCTTTGATCTCCATCTATTCGACTTTGATGATACTGTCAAACATTTTGTTTTTACGTGACCTGTGACGTTATCGGTGACACTGAGGTTAACAATATTAGGTTTTGCACGACAAATGTTACAGGGCTATCGAGTGTCGTCTATTTCTTAAGATCAGTCGAGTAGTTCTGAAGATCAGAGGATATCTATAAATATCCCCCCTCCCCAGTAAGTCGCGTTACAGAACGTACCCCAATACTCGCAGGTTAAGCCGAGCACCAACAATCATTCTGGGAAAATGACACTCTGGGTCGTAATAAATTGGCTGGCATAGTCGACAGCGAGTAAGATAGACGGAGCTTGTTTAGTCAATACTTTAGTTCATCTTAGAGAGCTAGACGGGCATAAATTGCAACGCATTGAAAAGCGCGAGTTCCACCAAATCGTCATAGAAGAAAGGCCATCGAATGGAAACGACTGTTGACCAGTCCACGCACTGTATGACATAGTTCGCCATGGGTCCCCAACCCCAAGTCCAGCCCATCAACACCATGGATAAGAAATACCAATACAAAATAGGTATTTATAATTTCTCATCCATGTGAATACCAAACCCGGGCCCAGACCAGGCCCAGCCAAATTTATAATATTGAGGCCCATGCCCGGTCCGGCCCATTCAAATTAATAAGCATATGATTATTTTCACAAAATTTGCAACAATTAGCATAGCATATTTACTTGCACACCATAAACCAGTAAGGCGCCGTAGTTGGCGATGAACAAGCGAGCACGAAGGCAAATGTATGGCGAATTTAACTCGATCAGGCAAGTTGTTTCTGAGATAAAGAAAGGACGCTCACTGCACACGTGCGTACGTGCAGAAGACAGAAGTACCCACCCCTGACTTGTGGGAACTGGGAAAGGGGCGGCTGAGAGGTCCCTAGCTATACATCAAATTTGAACACAATCGGCTCAGCCATTCCTGAGATGTATAATAGGGGTGTGCACGTGCGCACGTGCAGAACCACCCCACCCCTGACTTGTAGAAAGACAGCGGCGAGAGGTTCCTAACTATTCACTAAATTCGAATACAATCGGTTCAGCCGTTTCTGAAATATGCAATAGGGGTGGGCACGTGCGCACGTGCAGGCTGTAAAGGCACCCCACTCCTGACTTGGGGAAAAGCAGCAGCTGAGGGTCCCTAACCAGTGTCTATATCCACGGCTGAGTTAACGTGCCTTTGTGCATAGGGAACCTCTAAAATGACCTTAGCTTAGCTGGCTGGGATAATTTTTGTATGTGCGACTTTTGGTCCGGGCCACTCGAAGCAATTTTACCACCCCTGACTCAATCTCCCAGGTTAGCGTGCTAGTGACGCTCTACCAGAGCTCACCAAAATGTCTTAAAGGATTTAATTTTGCCCCAACAACTTACTTTGAAAAACTCTAACCATGGGGGTGTGCACATGCGCACGTGCAGAATTACCCTACCCCTGACTAGTGGAAAAGCGGAGGCTGAGGGGTCTATATCCACACACCGATTTCGAACACAATCAGCCCTGCCGTGGCGGAGTTTTTGCGACAAAACACCTTTCAAGACCCGTCACGCGGCACGTGGTACGCGCTACGCACAGTGGCAGTCACCCACATGAGTCGGCATTGATACAAGAAACATAATTTATTGGATGGTTCTTCTCAGCAAGGAAGCCCGTTTGTCAATCAGACGTGCCGTTGCAACGATATTAGATATCAGCTTCTCAAAAGCGTCGCTACGGGCCGTTCATACTCATATTTTCCCCATAAAATACGAAAAGACGAGCGAGCGCTTCGCGCTCGCTCGTAATCAATCACCTTTGTGTTGTTGTAAAAGCAAATTACTGGTCTCCGTCTCCGTCTCCGTCTCCGTCTCCGTCTCCGTCTCCGTCTCCGTCTCCGTCTCCGTCTCCGTCTCCGTCTCCGTCTCCGTCTCCGTTTCTATCTCTCTCTCTCTCTCTCTCTCTCTCTCTCTCTCTCTCTCTCTCTCTCTCTCTCTCTCTCTCTCTCTCTCTCTCTCTCTCTCTTCCGGAACCACCGTCACGTCACGATCCGTCACGATCCGTCACGAACCATCACAATCCGTTACGAGCCGCCATGTCGCGTCACAAGTCATCACGATTCACCAAACTGACCACGCCACAGTTTCCAACCCGAAACATCGCGACCACGATGTCTCACACGATTGAATTTCGCGTGATATTCTGCCGGCGTTTCACCTGTCCTGCGTGCGACACGGGTCGCCGTTCCACACGGTCGAGTTTCGCGTGATGGCCGGGCGGCGAATCGACCGTGCGGCGTGCAGTCCGGCCGGTGGGCCGTGTCCCGGGGTATAAGACCATCGGAGACGATGGTGGAAGACGTGGCTGTGCAGCAGTGGCGGTGCAGAGACGTGTCATTCGGTGCGGTTTGGTGTGGCAGTGTTCTCAGGTGGCTCCGACCGCTGTCCACAGCCAGGCCATGGCTCGCATGGTAAGTGGAAGAGAACAGGGCAAGACACCTACACGTAGAGACGTCATACAAGTGGTCTTAAAGGGAATAGTTCACCTTTAACATAGGGTTTTGAGTTGAGATAGCCAAGTTGTGGCGCCTGCTCGAAAATGACTTGTGACGCTTTACTTTTTCACAAGGAGAAACCTCTTAATTATTTAATAATTCAGTCCTAAGTCGGGACCGGTATACCGGTAACTCCAATCGTGATTGGGCTGATTTGCTTGAGGTGACGTATGATTAATAACGCACAGATGACGTAAGATTGGGGAGAAAAGTGTAAGTGCTGACAAAACCATATACGGTTTCAGTCCCATTCTTTTATTGCAAGAATGAACTTTGTCAGGTAATGCTATGCATAGTGATTTGATGTTTAAATATTCTATAAAGCATTTCGTAATAAACAACGTTCTGTAGCGTATGCGTAGCGTTTCAGCGCTGGCCTGAACGTTCCAGGTTCGCGTACATATTGTTAATCTGTCCCCTCCCACTCACGAAACCCAACCTCGACCAGTTTGCGCGCGTGCCGCTGTTATGTTGACCCCGCGGGCAGCGCCCGCTGAGTGATTAGGAAGCCGAACCGGCGAGACCGGTACGCCAGTGACTTAGTAGAGCGTGCATGACCTTGTGACACATAAATCCAGACGGACGCCCCAGAGCACGGACAGTGAGCCGACGATGGCGCGACACTACACTTTCATAGGAAATCTAAGTAGTGACGAAATACCTACTTAAAGCAAGTACTGTGATGGTTTTCAAAGCATTTGTATTTTCCGGCATTCTTCAACAAGACGGGCACAGACCACATGTTACGACACGATCCCTCACTAACTCGAACGTTCGTGCTTCTCAGCCAGCTGATTTCGCATTACTTTGAGGAAAAAATAATGAATGGAGTATATGCACGTTATTGAGAAAAATACACCAAACGAAAGAAAGGAAATATTGTAGTTCTTAAAAATAATAATATTTTTCATAACTACTCCTTCTTTCTTAGCAATTAAGGCCAACTTAATTTGCGAGCAAGAAAGCGTTTACCTACTTGAAATGGTGACGTCACAGGCGCTATGAGTAGCTGACTTCGCTAATGTTAAGAGCATTGATAATTGATTTGAGGCTCTCGATTGTGGAATGCTGATTGTTTTCAGACACAAAATAAACATTTGGTTGAGTAAAAGTAGATGCATATTTTCACTTGGTATCTTTTTGTCTGCATTTAATGTTAGAGTTATAAGGAAATCCGAAAAACTTTGGTAGGCTACTAAATAAAAATAATGCGTTGTTACATCCACAAATTACTAGCGACAAAATAAAACAGAGAATGACCAGCAAGAAATAACGTTTTATACACAAAATTAAATAGTCAAAAATGAAACAATGCAAGTTAAAACGGCAGACACTCTATTGTAAGAATAAGACAAAACTATTAACACAGGTATCAGTTGGAGTATAATTAAGTAGCCCAGAAGTTCGATGTCGTTATCTAGTTAGTTGAATGGATTATATTAAAGAAGTGAAATAAAATGGAAAATGTAATATATGTGAGCTTAATCCAGTTAAATTTTTACGCAAATGACAGCAGGTACTTCACAATCCGTTGATACTGATGAAGCTCAATTCTCTCAACATAAGCGAGCGTGAAAGTGATAGCCTGTGACGTCCACACCGCCTGAAGCGTGTCTTCGCGTAGTACGGTTTTACTCAAGTGTGCAGTTTTGAGCCGCACTTAAATTAATGTTTAAGCATTTCTAGGTCTCAGATAAAACAATTAAAGCTTACAGCCTTGCATCAGAAAGATACTCTTTCTCTGACACATAACATTTCCAATATTTTGGTGACCTGCATATACTCCATTATCACCAAATAAATGACATTTTAATTTGCTTTTCCTGCGATAAATATAGGTTTCTTTGAGCTTACTAGTATATATACCTAATTTCTTTGCTTCTCTTATCATTTCTGGGCTTATCTCGTTTTTTTCTTCCAAGGTGAACTATTCCTTAAGAGGCACTGACACTTTGACATATTTTGTTAGATACCTATACCTAGCCCCTCTATGAGACATCTTTGCAGATGTGAGCTTTTTTGGTCTTGGTATACCATGTTGGTTCTATCAAATTTTCCCACTGAACAATGTTTTTATAAAAAAAACAATGTACAAAATCAAGGCCATGTTTTACTAGGTACCCCTATTTTTTGGCCTATACAAGAAATCTCACAATAAATCTGACAATATGTTTTAAAATGAACAGTCAAGAACGAAAGACCTTCGAACGCTTCGGCACGATATTTAGGGCAGGGGACTTAAGAACAAGAGCTGAGCGTACCTATGGCTTGAAAAGGTAGTTGTGTAATTGTTTTACCTATCGCAATTCCGAAACGATGTTTTTTAGAACCTGGTTCTTCAACGGAATGTTAATGCCTCTTTAGCAAATACGATTTTGTTATTGAATAGCAATGGATGCGTCTAACTTACTATTTAAAGCAAGTCTGTCTGTCTGTTCGCACAGTCCCAGTTAATTGACGTGCTGATTTGGTGCAGATACCTCTATGCCGGAGATGCCAGCGGATAAGTAGTGCGTTCCATAGGACACGGGCTGGTTGGGCAGGGAGGAGTGGAAGAGGGGGGGGGGTCTTTTCGGTAGAGTACTTTCATCCAGGAGATACGAGACGCCATTCAGGAGACTCGGGTGCATGACGGGTACTATTGGTTCCAAAATAAGCGTCCCGCTGGATTGGCCGGCACAGCAGTTTAAGGGAGGTAAAACTCCATTGGGAAAATTATGAGAAATGATTGAGATGAGAGCCACTTATCTGGGAACTCATCTGCATCAATCCACATATTTTTCCCCAAGGCAGTATATTCCCTTTAACTGCTGTGCCGGCCAACCCAGCGGGACGCTTATTTGAGAACCAATAGTACAAAAACGTATTTAAGGTACGACGGGTGTACCACGGGTAGAACGGGTTATCAATCCACAATTGCTTATGACTGGCTTCCACAAACACTCAACCTGTATTCGCCCAGCGAAGTGGATGGGTTAGCACTACACCTTTTCTTAATGCGAATCGGCATCTGTTCAACTGAACGTGGCATAGTGCATGTCATATCGGATCAGCATCGTCAGCACGTCAGGATTTTGGTCCGCCCCTGAAGCTCCAGTGGGAGAGCGTGGTCTTCGACCTATCTCAGTAGTGGCACTGTGTTCGAGATCGCTCCGCGCTCGCTATTTGCTCCTGACTGGGATGGCCTGCGGCCGGTGGCAAGCGGTCACACTCAAGGCCAGGTGACGTCAGCGAGCGGGGCGGACCGTGTCCAGGGTATGCGGGCACGTAAAACTTTCGTCTCTAAATTCGGACCGGCTAACAGGAATTGCTCTGCATCGGGTGGTTCGAGTCAGGACCAGCGCAACAAGCTCCTGCTTAGCGCGGTTCTGACCTCGGAAAGCCATCCCTTACAAAGCATTCGGACTAAATTTATTAAAAAAAAAAATACACCTTTTCGTCAATCGAGGCGGCATCTGTTTCAGCTCAATTCGGCATAATCTCATTTAAACCTGACAGCAGACATACTTGTTTGAATATTATGCATCTCACATCGCGTAACACACTCCCGGCGGCAAAGGGCATTGCAAATCGACAGTCACCGTTGTCAACACTGGTCACTGGGTTTTCAGATATAATGTCAATGGAGCTGACAGGTTCATTAGAGATAGGCAGTTTTAGTTGACTTAGGCAAGCGTCAGTTCAGTTTTCGTTGACGGAAATTGCAACGCAACATAATGTATTGTCGATATTGAATGCCCCTGCCAATGTCCATTGACGGCGTTCTAATATGAACAGATGATATTCTGTTTTAATGAAATGTGTCAAAGTGTTTACATGGTGTCTAAGTTCCAGTATGTCTGACGATATGAAATGCACTATGCCACGTTCAGTGAACAGATTGCCGCCTCGCATTGAGAAAAAGGTGTACATCTCAACCACTGCTCAACATAATGTCTTCTACAGAATTACTCAAAGCAAAAAAGTAATTCATTTTTAATTTCACCCATGAAACTGTTTGCAGGGGCGTATGAACTCATTTAAAGTTGGGGGGGGGGGGCAAAAGGCATTTTGAAGTCGATTTTTTCATTCAACGTCCATAGGCGTAAGGTTAAAATCCGAAAATGTTGGAGGGGCAGTTGCGCCCCGTGCCCCCCGGCCCCTTCGACTATGACTGTTTGAAATAATAAAAAAATCCCGCCAACTAAGTCAATTTTCCATTGTCTAAATTAAGTAAGAATTGGCGAAACAAAAAGCAATGTACGTAATTGAAGTCCATGTCAATATTGATGCCCCTGCCGATGTCCATTGACGCCGTTCGAATATGACAGAGTGATATTCTATTGAATGAAATGTGTCAAGTGGTTAAAATAGTGTCTAAGTTCCAGTATGCCTGACGATATGAATGCACGTATGTCAGTTCAGTTGAACAGATGCCGATTTCGCATTAAGAAAAGTGATAATATACGTTATTTATGATATTATTACTATATGTCCACTTGCAAATGTATTGCTTTCAAGTATTAAACGACTGTCTCCCGATAAAAAATGTGCCCCCGGTGACGTCATTGACATTCTGTCAGTATGCGCAGATACTGCGCAGTGGGACGGGTTCTAACATGACATTATATGGCCTTGGCGGAGCAAAACGAACAACACAAGCTGCCCTGAAAGAAAGGATCGTTTAGTTTTCTCCACCCATTTTAACTCCTAACATAGTTTTGATTCACACGCGGAAGGACGAAGGCTCACTGCACAAGACATTGCAGACCGCTGCAAAATATACCGCATGCGGTTTTCTCTGCGCGGAGGCGCCCTTAACTCCAGCATAGCACAATCGGTAAGGTAGCACTGCACTTCAAAGCTGGAGATCTGCTCGAATTTCTGGGCTGGGGAAAACAATTTTTCGGCAGTTATACTTATGTATGACTAACCACTGTACTAACAACCTCTGCAACGAAACAACCGCACCAATAAAACGGCCTTAACAGTAAAAAACTCAACAATCGATGCAGTTTCTGAAATTCAGAAACCTCTGAGGCACATAGAATTACAAAGTTTGTAATCAAACATTTCCTCACTGAAGTCAACCTTTGTGAAATAGAAACTGCGTGTTTTACAAACATTTTTACAACAATGTATGTGTAAATAGTTGTAAATAGTTAAATTGAGATTTACTGCCCTAAGGTTTTGCTGAAATCCAAATTACAACATTGTAGAAATTCTTTGCAATCGCCAAGAAAATCATTGTAATTGCAAACTTTTTTGCTTTGTGAAATTAGGCCTCTGATAGGCTCTTTTTGTTTCCCTTTTACTTGGAAGAAAATACAATGCGGATATTGTGTATCAAACACATTTTTTTATGAGGTTAATTTAACTGTCATTTCTGTAAACAAGAAAGACTGGCTCGTTCTCTTGGTCACTTTTTCCGGCAACGTAGATCAAATCAATATATCTGAAGGTCTGGTGCAAGCCCTGATTAAAACTAAATTATACGATTGAAATCCTTACACGGAATGAAAAATATAACTAAAACTTTATTAACTTGCAATTTCGCCGTCAACGAAACTGAATGACGCTTGCGCCTAAGTCAACTAAATTGTCCTATCTCTATGAATGCTGGTCAGCTCCTTGCATTTATGTCTGAAACCAGTGACCCAGTGTTAACTGTTGACACAGATGCACTGTCGATTTTAAATGCCCGTTGCCGCCGGGGAGTGTGGTTTACGCGATGTGAGGGTGCATATATGTTCAAACAGTATGTATGCTGTCGGTTTAAATGAGATATGCCGAATTGAGCTGAACAGATGCCGCCTCGCATTGAGAAAAGGTGTAGTTAAAACATTTGAGATGCATACGCCATACTACTTCGCTAGGGCTACAGGCTACCGCCAAACACTTCTAACTTACACTACTTCACAACTACATTCCTGGCACTACTGATTGATGCTTCTGTACTGCTGACATGCTGCTGACTTACTACTGGCACACTACTGACATACTACTTACAGTTCTGACATACTAACACTACTGACACACTACTTACACTACTGATACACTTCTCAGACATGTGCATGGATCTGAAAGAAGGATATATGATCCCGGAGGATCTTTAGACAATACGCAATGTTGGATCTATGATCCCACTGGATCCCACGACAAAATACAACTGTGGATCTTGGATCCCAGTGGATCTTTCGATTAAGATTTCGGCAACGGATCTTGGATCCCACAGGATCCCATTATACACAAATGAAATGGATCTATGATCCCTAACGGATCTCGGATCCGACAGGATCCTGAGACTTGAGTTACATATTATGCCATAATAATAGTGTTTCTTGACAAAATCTAACCTAAAAGGCATGCACCCATGCTAGTTGCATTAACAGCGAATTGAAAAGTACGGATCAATTACTGTAAAATATTGGGTATCCGAAAATATACATATGTATAATGGCGGGATCTTGGGATCCCAGTGGATCCCAATGCAAAATTGGTGCCTGTGATCTCGGATCCAGGCGGATCCTGTCGACAAATATTGAAGACAAATATGATCCCAGTGGATCCTATCGACAATTTGTGAAGGTGGATCTATGATCCCAGCGGATCCGGGATCAGATCCCGGGATCCGTTTTCGGGATCCGAGCACATATGGTATCCGATGAGGTAGACTTCTTACTCTACTGACATACTACTTACACACTACTGACAAATTACTGGCAAGTGGCAAGTGGCACACCACTGATTTTCTACTGATACCATGGGTGAGAAATACCTAGAAATATGGAAAAAATAGAAATTTAAAAAAATAGAAATATGGATGAGGTATTTCTCATCCATGCTGATACTCTGCCAACACACTACTGACACTATTGACACTACTGACACTACTGTTTCAGAGGCAGCAGCTGCTGCTGCTCACCGCCCTCGCGGCGCTGGGCTCGGGCGCCCCAGGCGACAGTGATCGGTCCCTGACAGCGGCTCGGGGCGATGGTGGCTTCGTCTATCCTCGCGGCGACAGTGCGCTGCTACATCTACCGGTGGACTCGGGAGTTGAGGCGGCAGAGGGCAGGACATTTGATTTGGTGCCGGCCGCCACAGGTTAGTTAGCTGTTAGACCATGGATGACTGAATACTCGAATAAGTATTCAGTCATCCATGGTTAGATATATGATGTCACTATTAATAATGCATAAATCCGTATATGACAGGTAAGCTTGCGTTGAGGGGTTTGACATTCCTATTCGTGCTTAGCATCGTTTTCAGTGATAACCTGGCGATTTTTTTTCCTCCCTGCTAGCCAATTGGCCATTGCCGAGGAGAGGGAAATTTACTAGTATTGAGCTATTTAGTTTTAACGTTACGGTAAGCCGGCTAATAACTTTCCGGGCGCAATGGGGCAAAGAAAAGGCAAAATGTTTACTTAAGGCCGGCTAATATTTTTCCGGTCGCAAGAGCAAAATTATTACGTTAAGCCTGACCTCATGTTTGTCCGGTTAAAGTTAAAAAGAGGGAATCCGAAAGAGGGAGGACACCAGACTATAACGTACAGACATGACATACAGGAGTCGATACACTAAGAATGAGTATAAATATACAAGTACATATACACGTATAAACACATACCCCCATATCACATATGTATATGTATGAGTCCATACATACACATACACACGCACACATTCATATGCACATATATACCTGTATAAATAAAGTTGGATGGCAGGTCCAGATCATATGCAGAAAAGATGCCCCCTGGGCTAGATCGCAATGTGAAACGTAGCAAGAGTTTCACATTGCAATCATATTTGCCGAAAAAGGGGGCACCTTGGCTCACTAGAACCTGCCGCGACCTGAAACGATAGAGCCGACCCGGCTGTCGTCAAGGGCAAGCTCCTGACTCAGCCGGGCCGGCAAAACCTTGTGTTTAGTGTTATGGTCCTAAAGTTGTAGTGCGTATTCCGCGGGAAAAAACTCCTAACTAATAAAAAAAAAAACGGAGCCTAGCCAAAAGGGGAAAAACCTGTGCGTTTTTGCCAAATTACACAGCAAAACCCCCATGTGAAATGTTATATAGCTAATTCTAATATTGTATTGTGTACTAGAAAGATGATTTGACGATGTACCTAATTGTAGCAGAATTAGGAATACCTAGCTAGTACAGTCTGCCTTCGATAAGCGCCTGTTTCGTTATCCAAAATTAACAAAGCCCTACTAAATTGATGTAGTATCTGCATCTTACATACTAGTCATACAATTGTCAAAGAAGCAATAACAGTGAGCATGGTGTAACATAACTTAATATTCCCATATCGGGTATAAGAAAATATCAGATGCTTACAACGACATTTATATCTTAACCGATGCATTTTTAGTTATCATAATAACTTCCAGTCACTTTACCCGGTATGATTGCATTGTATTTATTTCACAGGATACGGAAATGACAAGAAATATCACCACGACAAGAAATACGGCAAGAAATATCATTCGGACAACGAACACGGCGCTTCCAAATATGGAAACAAGGGCTACAAGGGAGGCAAATACTACAAAAAGGGAAACGGACACCACGGCAAGAAGTATGGGGCACACGGAAAAGGCAACAAGAAGGTAACTTGATTGCTTGAAATTGAGCCTCAGAATATCAAATTTGCAATGTAATATTTGCAGACAATACTTGTAATAGAGATTGTACTGAGAGAAAAAGACATCGATATAGCCAAATATCTATGGTGTCCTTGCTAAGGCGGTTTTGCATTTTTCACTTAACCAATGTTGCTTTGAAATGATGTTTCTCTTTTTCACCCTTCTTTCGTATTTTTACTACTACGAGGTTAGTGTAGACAGTGTTTTTTCTTCTTCTTTTCAAATATAAATATGCTTTCATATTTAAGGATTTAATCGCGTTCAGTAAATTTAATTTGATTCATGGAAACCATAAAAGACACATAGTTCCATAGCTTTAAAGGAAGAACCTTCTTATGGGACGATATTAAAACGCTACCTAATCGATCATATGCTGTTATCGATATTAAGGTAGCGATAGCGGCTGTAGCACCATTGTCTTTATAGTTCCACAGGTGTATGCATACATCCTTATACTTGTACCCACTCTGATGTAGACCGTTTGCCCGCCTTGTTCCAAGGTTACTATGGTGACCACGACGATACTCTGATGTAACTGCCTAGCTTCTTTCAGGCTCTATGGTGACCACGGCGATACTCTGATGTAACTGCCTGGCTTGTTTCAGGGTTACTATGGTGACCACGGCGATACTCTGATGTAACTGCCTAGCTTGTTTCAGGGTTACTATGGTGACCACGGACGATACTCTGATGTACTGCCTGGCTTGTTTCAGCGTTGCTATGGTGACCACGACGCCTGATGTGACTTCCTGCCTTGTTTCAGGGTTACTATGGTGACCACGACGATACTCTGATGTAGACTTCCTGGCTTGTTTCAGGGTTGCTATGGTGACCACGACGATACTCTGATGTAGACTTCCTGCCTTGTTTCAGGGTTACTATGGATGACCACGGACGATACTCTGATGTAACTGCCTGGCTTGTTTCAGGGTTACTATGGTGA
>VOPJ01002969.1:0-19943 GCA_014673585.1 Semibalanus balanoides | reverse complement strand
ACTCCCACAGAGAGTCCAGCTGGGTCCGCGGCAGCTCTGCCACCACCTCGTCCAGGTTAAACGCCTCCTTTCTACTCCTCTGTGGCAACGGGGCGCAGAGGGCACAGTGCCATAAGCAAACAAAGATAAAGATGCAGGCGAGTGTAACTATTCACATTTTAAGCTTTGTGTTAACAATTAATACTACATTTACTGTCAATGATTCTAAACAAAATAATGAAACGTCATGTAAAATAAGCCTTGCCAATTACATTTTGACATAGGCATAAAATTAGATCTTAAATAAGTACTTTTTGTCAGCTGCAAATTCAAATAAAATGGCCTGTGACAGGCACATCCTCAAATTCAGTCTGCACAGGACTTTGCCAGTTGCATTCGTGAACCTTGGGTAGAAAGGGTGTGAAAAACACTCACATGATGAGCCAGGAGTTTGAGGAATCCCTCAGTATCATGGCTTGTGACAGTATCCAGCACGAGAACACTCACATGATGAGCCAGGAATTTGAGGAAATCCCTCAGTATCATGGCTTGTGACAGTTAATCCACCAGAGAACACTCACATGATGACCAGGATTTGAGGAATCCCTCAGTATCATGGCTTGTGACAGTATCCGCAGAGAACACTCACATGATGAGCCAGGAGTTTGAGGATCCCTCAGTATCATGGCTTGTGACAGTATCCACCAGAGAACCACTCAGCATGATCAGCCAGGATTTTGAGGAATCCGTCAGTATCATGGCTTGTGACAGTATCAGCAAGAACACTCACATGATTCGACCATGAGTTTAGGAATTCCCTCAGATATGGCTTGTGACAGTATCCCCACCAGAGAACAATCACTATGATCAGCCAGGAGTTTTGAGAATCCGTACTAGTATCATGGCTTGTGACAGTATCCACAAGAGAACAACTCACATTGTGATGAGCCAGAGTTTGAGGAATTCCTCAGTATAAAATGGCTTATGTGACAGTATCCAGCAGAAGAACACCTCACATATGAGCCAGGAGTTTGAGGAATCCCAGTATCAGCTTGGACAGTATCCACCAGAGAACACTCACATGATTCAGCCAGGGGAGTTTGAGGAATCCGTCAGTATCATGGACTGGTGACAGTATCCACCAGAGAACACTCACATGATGAGCCAGGAGTTTGAGGAATTCCGTCAGTATCTGGCTTGTGACAGTAATCCACCATGAGAAACACTCACATGATGACCAGGAGTTTGAGGAATCCGTCAGTATCATGGCTTGTGACAGTATCCAGACAGGAACACTCACATGATGACCAGGAGTTTGAGGAATCCGTCAGTATCATGGCTTTGTGAAGTATTATCCACCAGAGAACACTCACATGATGAGCCAGGAGTTGAGGAATCCGTCAGTATTTCAATGGCTTGTACAGTATCCAGCAGAGAACACTCACATGATGAGCCAGGAGTTTGAGGAATCCTCAGTATCATGTGCCTTGTGACAGTATCCAGCAGAGAACACTCACATGATCAGCCAGGAGTTTGAGGAATCCGTCAGTATCATGGCTTGTGACAGTATCCACCAGAGTCTGGCGGCGTTGCGCAGCCATTGCTTTAGGCCTCAGCTGACCTCAGCAATCAAACCTAGAAACATTTGTTGTTTTTTCAATTTACATAGCAGAAGAGAACACATGCTGTTGTATCACAATAGTACTGGTGCTAGGTAGAAGATATTCTAAGTTTGAACGCAGTCAGGCTCAGAACCTAGTTTAAGTTTCACAAATTGTGACCAACTGCAGAGTCCTCAGTCCAAGGTAGACCACTGTTGGAATTCTGGGGTTGGATGCTTTCTGGTGCGGTAGTTTGCTCTCTTCAGTGAGTTATCCGCTTCGACCTCAGCCTTCTGGGTCCAGCCAACGCCCGGGTGGTGATGATGCTGCTGCATTCCCCAAACGAGGCGCAAACTTTGGGCACAAATTCATCATATTCTGTTTCTGGACTCCAGAATATGCCTAGATTATGAATTATAATGCATAAATCCAAGTAATAAGTACGTACCATGCTAAAGATACCCACTTATATTCTGTAGTCAAGAATATAACTCATTTTAGCACAAAGTTTGAACCTAAGCCTGTTTACGCGGCGGAAGCGTGACCTGAACCCGAAAGGCTGAGGCCGAAACGGGGGTAACTCACTGAAGAGAGTAAAATACTGGAGCAGAAAGCGGACAGAATTCCAACGCTGGGGTAGACTACTGTAATGATGCATCCTAAGTCCTAACACCATACTTTTCATGCTGTTTGCAATGTAGAAGATAGGGTTAACTGCTGTAACCCCACTCCCCAGATACATCCTATCCTCTGAGTTGTCTGGTTTGGTTTGGTTTGTGGGCCAAGCACCGTATCCTCTTTGGGATCATACGGGATGACTGCCAAGATGCGCGACGTCTTGGAGATAGCTGCAGCCGCCTGCTCTCGGAACTTCAGATGACAGTCCACCGTGAACCCCAGGTTACCTTTGTCTACTATGTTCTGGATCAAACTGAACGTTCCGCTGAGGCACACCGGTGGTTGCATTGCGTACTTCCGCAGGTGCCAGGGCCCTTGACTACTCGCTTGGTTGAAGGGAAGCTGCCACTGTTCTGACCATTCGGAGGGGCTGTCCAGGTTACTCTCGAAGAACTGGATGTCCGACCTGGCTGGACGCTTCTGTAGCTGTTCGTGTCGTCCGCGAACATTTTCGACGGATGAAGCCACCTCGTCCCCGGGCAGCACCTTCCCGGATCATGGGTTGCTGGAACTCTCACCCTTTCCGAGGGTTATTATATGGGGGCCGGCGCGACTTGTTCGAGCGGCCCGCCCAGGATTTGACCCCGGCTCACCGGCAAGAGGGACGAAAATCCTGGCCCGCTGCGCAGATCGCTCCCGATCTCTTCGGAGTTGTCATGCCATACAATGTTAACAATTTGTCAGTTATCGTCTCCATCTCACTGATAGCATGCAAATTTGATATTGAAATGCATCAGCGATTTCAGACTTGTTAACACAATGTTTGCTGGCCCGACAGCTGGTCTACGTTCTAGCGGCGAGACGGAAGTAGATGTCCAGCCACCATCCTGAACCGTGCAGCCACCCATCCAACTCTTTAACACTCTATGACTTTCACTACGTTGACGTGAGCTGAGCTCTGTATCAAATCGCAAGCAGATCAAAGAACAAAAACATTTTAGAAAAACAGTGAATAATACTTTCCACAACCTTTACAGACTCATTCATAACTTAAAATCCATTGAAAACAACCTACTACAAAGAGCAATTTGTTCACCTCAGACCCAACTTTTTACCCTCATTCCCAGCCTTATGTAGGACTGGTGTGCTGGTGTTAGGGTACGAGCATCAAACTGCAGACAATCCCCATAGTTTTGTCAACAAAATTGTCTGCAGGGGATTTGGGACTGCTGGGGGAGGGCGACAGCCCCAATTGCATTCTGCAGCGCTGTGAGCGGTCAGCGGAACATGGGTCCCTGCAACTAGTATTGCTGTTAAGGTTAGGTCAGGTTCAATTATGTTATTATAATTGTTTCCTGCCACACCCCGGTCCATGGTGATCGTGATCGTCTGCAGATAGAAACTTACTTGTTTAGGTTAGGTCCAGAATAGGGACAAAATACTAACACTGAGCAAAATAGTTGCCATATGATGATAAAAGGTTGGGAATGAATAAGGGCCTTTAAGTTGGAGACTGGAGTATAGAAAAAGTTGCAGATAAGCACTGGCAGATCCAAGGAGGGGCAAATGCCCCCCCCCCAAACCGCCTCGAATCGGTGCAAATTTACACATTTCCTGATGTAGAAGGACATCTACGCAACTTTTACTAAATAAAGTTTATTTTAAAACGTCTAGCAATGCATAAGGGAGCAATTTTGTATGAACTTTTTCGGAGTGATGCTCCCCATGGCGCCCAAAACTAAATCCTAGATCTGCCAATGCAGATAAGGTGTTATAGGCTCGAGAAAGGGTATAAAGATAGGTAGCTGAACATAAATGTCTATACTGTCTGACGTTAGCAAATGTGTGCTAACTCGTGTGTTTGCTTCTTACAGATAATTGCATCATTCAATAAACTAGATATTAAGTGAATGGTTTGAAATGCATACTCAGCTATGATGTAATTCTCTGATCCATGACTCTGGAGAGAGTCATGGGGATCCATGACTCGAGCACGGCCACTGTCTAGTTAGCGCCGTTTCACTTGCAACTCATATGGAAAGGGTACGACCAGACACGCTGTTAACTGGCCAATCAATACCCCACCAGCGCAGGTGCCGGTCAACACGGTCAAGGTGCCGGTCAACGTTCAATGCGGACCTGATGCCCTATCCAGATACGGTGTGAGGGATCCACAAGTGGCTCAACTCGAGTCACAGCCCGGGGCACCGCCTGCAGTGGGCGGTGACTTTTCTGCACACCACCTCTTCTCCCTGATGGCCCGCCCCCAAGGTCCGGGTGACGAGGATGACATCGATAGCCTGTGTTCGGTATCACCAGCGCTGCAGCCGATCGACTGGTCAACCACATCTCGGGCATCCGCTCACGACAGCATCATCTGTCAGGCAGTCCTGGTGGTAAACACGGTATACCCTGTCTCCCCTGATGAACTTCCTCCTCCGCTCGGGGCCCTGTGGCGGATTCGACACGATCTCGGTACCTCGGGATCGGTTCTCCTCTATCAGGACCGACCTGTCATCCCTGAGCCGCTCCGAAACCGCGTGCTGGACACGCTTCATGATCATGCCGCCCACCAAGGGGTCACTGGGATGCGGCTCCGTGCTGAGCGCTCCGTGTTTTGGCCGAACATGTCCCAAGACATTGAAGCCACCAGGCAGTACAGTGTCTGACCTGGAACCACCATGCCCCTCGCAGGCCGCCATGCCGCCCATCCCACCCGTCGTACCTGAATACCCCTTCCAGCACGTCGCCGCAGACTACTTCACAAGGACGCAGGAACCGGGGGGGGGGGGCAGCGCCCCCCCCCAACTTTTTGCCCCGACGGGGGTCGCCCCAACTTTTCTGAGATCATTTATTTTCTGTTAACAGTTCTGATGGAACCAAAATCGGAAGAGTAATCACCATCAATTGGAAATTCAACAAGACATTCATTATTAAAGTTTGAATATAGGTTGTAGGATCTAGTTATAATTGCTCCGCGAAATTGATCTTGTCTTAGCCATTTAAAGGATAGTAAACTGAATTGGTAAAACTCAGGAAAACTTGCAGTTAGTATTACCACTCACCGTAACGTAACACATTAGTTTCAAATATCTAACGGTATAAACCCATATGTAAACTTAATACCGTAATCAATTTAGTTACAATTCGTTACAGTAACGATTGCAACTTGACGATGCTGTTTTGCCACCTATGCATAGTTTCTCGATTTAAAAATCTTCACACAAATTGGACTCAATTGAATCGAACAAAGCACGAAATATAATTCTGGCTAAAACCTCAATAATCACAATATATTAAACCTATTTTAACAAAAATGTATTTCCTTTTTATTTCCCACTTTTCTGTGACACTGACTTAACACTCATTTCAACAATTTTCAATGTAATTGTTTTCCCACGAGATTATTCACGCCCCGTAAAGATTCACGACATATACAAATGTCCCTTTAAATTAAAATAAGACCATAACCATGTAACATAAGCCATATAAAATTTAAGGGGTATTCTATATGGGCCCCATTTAAAAATTTAAGGGCCACGTGCCCGGTGCCTCCCCCTTTCCCCGCCTATTGACGAGATACGCAATGATAGCAGCCCAATCCTTCACATGTATCATCGACCATTCCTAGACCGGGTGCAATTTTTGTTAAGTACCCACAGCAGCTCTGAGGTCATTCGCGACGTCTACACCAACAAGTTTTCATTAACTCTCGATAAAACCATCTAAAGAAAGTGAAACCGCCACCCAATGTGTACAAGTCAACGACATCGGTATATGGAGACGATGTCTCACATAACCTTTGATCTTATATACTAGGCCTAAACTTTGTTACCATGAAATAAATTGGACATGTGCGAATAGCATTTTCAAGCTCAATCCTTTCCGTTTCCTGACCTATAAAAATTGCGAGACCGTTTGCATTACATTCTTTCAAAGAGCTTCCAATTCGCTTTTCTTTGTACCTAGAGATATCAAGTTCGCGAGATATTTGGGCATTCTGAGCAAAGCCCTGAAAGTAAAATCTACCTATTATGACCTCTACCTCAATATTACATGTAATATATAAAATGACTATAGTTCCAATACTTTTTTCATAGTTTTGATATTCCTCTCCCCTGCACAGCCAAGCCCAAGCACCGCCCGCGCGGTTAAACAATAAGCCTCAAAATATCTTACCTTGATTTATCCCGCACTTAAGATCATTCTTACTTGTATAGTTAGCACCCGCATAAACTCACAATGATTGATTTCTAATCAGTCAAATCATCGAGGTCACCTCTGAATTACCGCGAGAGCGTTTATTACAGTCCTACTTTTTTTGCGCTTAGAGCCGAGAAAAAGTTAAAGCGATATCAGTTCTCAAATAACTCAGCACTTAGGTATAAAGCAAAAACGCAAAATGCTTTTTATATTCTTAGTCAATGCCGTCGAAAGTGTCGATTTGGCTTTGGAAGTCATAATTGTCAGTCAAAGTCTTAATGTGTCAACTTCAAATTTTTTCAACCCGTCAAATCTCGTAATTTTCGTCATTACGCGTTATCTGACATGTCAGACATGAATTCATTTTCTAGCATCTGAGAATTCTCTAAAAATATGAAAGAATATATTTTTTAATTTTTCATCATTAAATTTAAAAAATCCGCATAGCAGTTTATATAGCCGAGTCATTGTCAGTAAAATCTAAGCATTTAAAAATACCTCTTATGAACGAGTTAGTGGTAAATATCAACTACCACAACCAAAAGTGACTAGTGGTTCAAATGGGGCAGAATTCTGAAGTGAGGCAGGATTTCCGGCTGGGTACTCGTTGGCAGGCTAAAATCCTGCCCCCCCCCCAACTTGAACATACTTCCTGCGTCCCTGCTTCTTCATGTACATAGGGCACATCTACGGAGTCATTGTCGATCGCTTCAGCAACTGGTTCCAAATCTGGCGGGGTTCCTGCGCGCCTTCACACCCATCATCCCATCCACCCACTGCGTACCTGCTCCCGTTGCCAGTCCCTACCTGCGTACCTGCTCCTGTTGCCAGTCCCTCCCTGCGTACCTGCTCCCGTCGCATCCCTCCTCTCACCATGCGGACGTCCTGTTGCAGGACGCTCTTCCCAGAACTCACTGTTCGACCTCCACGTCATCGAACACCCCACCCACCTCTGTGCTCTCCACCACAGCCGACGCTGGACGGCGAATGACTCAACGACAGCCACGGTCTACTCCACCCCCTGTGAGTAAGTGCATATCTTGCGACTTAACGCACGTTGTCTTAGCTCACCATCCAAGTCGCCTCGCGGCGACTCCCTCTCTGGAACTGAGCCTCACAGACGTCCTCCTGAACCGTGCACATGGTAGTTCCTCACCTCACCAGCGATATGTTATATCAGTGGCCCCCACTGGCCTACAACAGAATCTCGCGTTGCACCAGCACGCATTCGCCCCCACACGTCTGTGCGTTCCCCGCATTGTCTAACTGTCGGGCCAAGTGATCTGTTTGACACACGGGTGCGACAACGCTCTCATTACGGAATAACGTCGCCAATCAATGAGAACCTCGGAGTGCGAACTGAAGCTGACCGCGCGCGCTCCTACAGCATTCGATTCTCCGGAACAGAGACATGGCGCCTGCCTCGGCGGTACTATGCTGGTGGGAGACAATTGCGAGAGTTCCCTTACATGGCTCCGCTTCCACCTCCCTCCTTGCACCCAGCCACTATCCCCAACATGGACAAGATGTCGCCTCCAGAACATACTAAACGTGCCTTGTGACCATGAAGTTACTTCACATCAACGCGCTGACCTCACCACCCATCTCCCAAGCCATGATCCGATATTGCACCACCGTCATCACCACCCACATGCTCTCGTGATGGCTGCTCAGCTGGTGTCCAGTTTTGCCCCTCTCTCTCGCACGTTACCGGATCATGCCGCGATGGTTCTCACTCTCATCATACATGCGTCCTCTATCTCGACCTTCGCACCCAACTAATCTAGGTACTCTGCTCGTCCGTTGTTCCTCTAACCATCAAGATCCTAAGCGGCAACCACTCTCCCCAGCAGTCGTCAGAAAAGTGATTTCTCACAATATGAGTTATCAGAAACAATTTTTGGCTAGCGGCTAAACATATCATCGCGCGACACAAACATTAGCTCTAGACTACAGTAGATACACATACCTTATATATACAGCCTGTCCATACGGTGATGATACAACTCAGTTCGTAATACTCGCTCTTCGTCGCATTGCGTATCCTTAATTGGAATGTGTTCATGCTATACCCATTACATGTGTGATAGTTGATAAATTGCACTCACCAACAATGCCTGCCTTAATATTTCCGCTCGATATCCATTTCTGCATCCCCAGACTCAGACTAATGCAAAATTACTCATTCTTTTATGATGCTCTAATCTGCATATTCACGCGAACCTTAGCAATCTTTCTTCATTTACAGAGATAACGTGATTAGCAGACTCAACATTTTCGTAGTACTATTGTGCGCGAGTTTCACTGTTCGGTGCCCGACTATGCATCGAATCCCAGCTCTTCTCTGATATTGTATCCTCAAGAACAGTCACTCTCGAGTGTCATCTACTACTCAATGAGAAGTCCAAGCGGCTGCAGGTGACATTGTGTGCACTTAGAACGACTTGTGTGTCGACCGTCCCCCTGGCACAGATCTAGCTGCTCCCACAGTGCCCTCTCTTCTATAACCCCCGAAGGCACACTCGAGAGCTTGTCAATCCTAGTCTCCAGACCCTGCTATATTCTCTGCTCGCTGCGTCCCAATAAAAAATTCTGGGGATCCCCTAATCATTAGCATAGGGAACTGTCATCATTCTATGTGGGCCTTAAGCGCTTCGCTCATGACATTCTGATTTCAGTTCAAGCATTTTGCTGTATGTATCATGCATCCGTGTGCAACTTCCTTCCCCAGCAGAACCAGACCTGTATGAATGTTTCGTTGTAGCGCTACCACTGGTGTCATACAATGTGTATGTTCCTTGTGATGCGCAATGATCACTGGAGCAACGCATATCATCATACTTGTGTGCCCTGGTGCCCTGTTTGCATGCCCGGATGGGTTTTCTGTGATTATCTTTTCATGTTGTGCTGGCTGATCCCTTTGCCACACCCCCATAGCCGTAAGTTTTTTCCCTTTACTGTTCTAATTTCTGGTGGTTTAGATGTACCTACATTCATTTGGTCTCCAAGCTTCTTTAACATGACTTTGTGCTTAGGCACTCGTTTCCGTGGGGGCATAGCTGAACATAAATGTCTATACTGTCTGACGTTAGCAAAGTGTGTGCTAACTTGTGTGTTTGTTTCTTACAGAGAATTGCATCATTCAATAAACTAGATATGAAGTGAATGGTTTGAAACGCCTACTCAGCTAAAAAGTTAAGGGGGAAAAAGTTGGAAAGAATGATTATTACGGCGCCGATCAATTGTAACCCTTTAAAAACTGTTTCCGAACTGGTTCAAGCACACTTTCTTGCTTTAGCTTTAGTAACACATAGTAATTAATATAATAATATGGATAAAAATAACCTTATTACCGCAACGGAGCTTTTCCTCTTCAGAAACTATGTTGTTGTTGTTGGGTTCTGGCGCGTAGCGTCGTGGCCCAAGCGTCCAACTCTTCAGAAACTAGAAATTGCTGCGCTCTCACAGTCACGTCTCCGTTTTCGTTTAAAATGTAGTGGAGATGACAACAAAGTTAACTTTTACTCTCGTGGTGTCTTCAATATGTTTTACTGCAGTAGACTTATTTGCCAAATTAGCTTTGGTTAGGTGTGGGAAATTGCATTGGTAAAATTAAATAATGTTATTTATATTTTGATTATTAACACAAATTTGTGGAATCAATATTTATACAGACCTTGGAATCAGTAAACCAGTGTAGTGCTGGTATGTTTTGTCTTTGAATAAGAGCCCCTTGTTTAGAGCTGCGGATTTCCCCACTCTATGCTCTGAACTTACGTTTTCCAACTCAAGTGCAAAATGGTACAGCAGTTTCAAGCTTCGCGACGTATATTCTAACCAAAACGCCAACCACTAAACTTCTATCTTAACTGACAAGGATATTCATGACGTGTTTGATGCAATACATTCAGCCTAGCACCACGAGTACGGGTAACCCTTGTTAGGTCAACTTTAAAATTTCATCTCACTTCTGTCTAAAGAATAAAAGAAGGGCGCAACAAATGAGTGCCTCCAGGCCCATCTAGGTTGACATATCCCCCCATTCCCACCAGTCTTCACCTCCAGCCATCCCACCACTAAACAAGTCTAATCCACGAGTTACTTATGAACTAATCCCTTTCTGCGTTATAGCATTTATCCAATCTAATTTGAAGGAGGCAATGCACTTGTGCAGTAGCGGATATCCCCGTAGCTTTTTTCCAATGTCCTACAACCCTTCTGCTGAAAAATGGACTGTCGTAGCCTAGTTCTATAACTAGTTTCTAGTCTATAGAACTAGAACTAGGCTAGTTCTATAGAACTACTGTACAAAGGTATTACTTTGTTTCATTACGAGATTTGGTGACCCAGGTAGGTCATGTTGCACATGGGGCGACGTGGCTCGATACAAACACAGCGGCGTTATTCGCTCGTCTGTATCTTTTTCCTAGGCCAATAGTTATTAGCAAAACATAGCTGATGGCCTCAGAAAATGAGCCCCACCCTTCCATCAGGGCGAGGGTCAATTAACTTTCTAATTTCTTCTGTCATTTTGATTTTGTCAGCTGATGTTATTTATCTTAAATTTATTTAAAAAAATCCTTCCTAAGGCCGATTTGTGCCTTTTCTGATAGTCCAGTGGCTCTAACGCATAGTTTTGAATGACCTTTCCCTAGTGTACATCACTTTGACAGTTGACTTGGAGATGACGAAGACAGTAGAGCGGCTAGCAATAGCAGAACTGGTAAAAAGTGAGTACATGATGCATTAAGCGAGCGTCAGAAAATACCATTTTAAGTTTGCTTCGGGGCCGAAAAGACCATTTTGCACAGACGTTTTTTTACTTTCGGCCCCTGGACAGGTCGTAGCCCAGCTAATAATTTGGCGTTGTCGCTACGTTGTGACAAGGTTGCAACACAACTACACAACGTTTTGATAATGTAATTTTGTAGACTCCCAGGAACGTTGTCACAACGTTACCTTGTGATGCTCACACACGTCGAACCAACGTTACTTTGACAAGGATAGCTTAAACGTGACTTACGTGTGTCTCATTACCCGCGCACTGCAGGGGTTCGCGGCCAACACGAACTGCAGGGGGTTGAGTTTCGTGCTCCCTGAGGATCTCACAAACTACGCACGAGCGACACAGCTGAAAAGCGGTCATTAGATAAGCTTCTATGCATCGCTCTATTCGAAAGTTTCGTTTCATTTTCTTGGCAATCAGTCCACATATTGAGGTCACCATTGGTCACAAAGGTCAGCATTTTCCGGTTTATGTACTTTTTTCCAGAAACCCCCATTATCTCGAAAATTATGATATAGCTAAGAGCAAACGATTAGAGAGACAATCTATAGTATTGAAATTTTCAATCCACCAGGTCCTCAAAATGAGCTCGTCAATAGTTAGTCCAGAGTCATGAAAAAGGTCAAAAATCACTGTTTTTAGCAAAACAGTTTTTCATGAATAGCTGTACCTAAGACAGATAGGGAAAACTTTTGACCCATCTGTTTGTCTCATTTGATGCCACATATCATTATCTACCATTATCAAATTTTGAAAAACAACATATACAGAGTGACCTGGTAATGTCAACTTCAAAATTTCGACCTCAGAGTCTAAGTCATTGTGGACCGGTAGGTCGTGTTTGCATATGGCACCGCGGCCAGACGAGACGAACACATGCTTGTCAACTTTATCGTCTCTGTCCTTTTTATCAGTAGTTATTAGCAAATAATTGTGATGACCTCAATGAGCCTCACGATGACATTGTAGAAATCACTAAGCAACAATTGCACCTGATCATATTAGAATGCAGCTAAAATAGCATGATTCTGAAGAATTAGCCTGATCAATGCATATTTTATAAAAGGCAGCATTTGTTTATTTTCCCATCATTATAATGAGTTCGGATATTGACCTGACCTTTGGTCACCGATACGAAAATCGAGATTATACGAATTAGGTAACTGAGATCTTATGGAATCCTGCAAGTTTCAAAACTTTCGAAAAAGACTGTGGCTTTGCATGAACGCAAAATTTTTGAAGGTGAGGTGACTGACCTGAGATGACCTCAGTCAAAATCTTTCCAAAAGTGTGGGTAATTTGATGTCTCCAAACGTTGTACAAATTTGGCGGCGCTGCGTGCCGCCGTTATCCTCTCCTGAACCTGGGGGTGCGGAAATTAACCCCCCTGCAGTGCGCGGAATTAATTCTACCTAGTATGGGATATGCTCAATTTAGATATTTGTACCACATTGCAGCTGTCTTCAAGTTACTAGAACAAAGTTGTGACATCGTAACGATACAACGTTGCTGTAACGTTTAACAACGATGTTTATACAACTTTGTCTTCACAACATTCACGACGTTGTCGCAACGTCTGCTTAAAACGTAAAATGTCCATCTTGGATTTTTCACAACGTTGTTACAACGGTATCTGTTACCTGGGAGGAGCCCCTGGCTAGACCGGAAGGGCCCCTGGGCGAGTGAGAAGGGCCCTAAACATCCCGAATGGACCCCTAGCCATCACAGAGGGGGCCCTCATATCACGGGGTCACTTTGTTTCGGCCGGATTTGGTCCGGCGCCACCGAAGCCGTTTTGACCAGCCCTGAGCAATAGACAGACAACAATTATTCAAGTCACATCTCCTAGACACCTGTATTGCGCATTAACCACAAACACCGTGGAACACAGGGAACACGTTCAACAAATGCAGAGCTATTGCAGAGATTCCAGACAGATGCCAAAAACAGCTGAACATTCACATTTCACATGGTATCAAAATAGCATTCGACGCCATGACTACGCAACTTCAGATGATGTACTCAGACACCAAATTGTCGCTCACGTTACATCGAACAGTGCTGTCCTCACCCAAACGCCGAGCAAAACTGGCGCTCAATGGAACGCGGAATGAAGGTGGAACGCACGTTACACATCATCCCAGAACAGTACAAAGTCGCAATACACAGGCGACGTACGAACAAGTGGAAAGGCGGCGGCATAAACACAGTGGTGAATTGGCCACACAATATGCCACCACGGCACGTCAAAGACAGCAGACAGGACAGCTAGAAGGTGTTAATGACACACTTGGCACATTTAGCCTCTGATCAATTGAGCAGCGTGCGTGGAAAAGGCAGGAGTATATAGATACAAATGTAGATATAAAAAACGCAGTCTTGGACCCACAAATGCCAGGACTGTGCTACATTCTCAGAAAGCGGACACTGGCGTCCCCAAATGAGGGCATTGAAAATAAAGTGTCAAAAAGATGGGTACATGAATACAAAATTCCACTATCGAACGTAATGAAACTTTAAAATGTTTCTAGTGAGATTCCTGCATTTAATATCGTCATGAATCTATCTATGCAGTGCACAAAAACAAGTTAGGCAGCTGCAGTCTGCATATGACGCTACCTACAAACACAATCTCCGTGCAGCTGATACGGCACACAACATGTCGCCATTGGTCACCTGGCTGGAACTGCTGGAAATGTGATACAACAGCCGTGAACGACTGTCAATAACTTGACTGTCACAGTAAAGCCAACTCAGCGCCACCATACAAGCATTAACTCTTAATTCGGTATCACGGCAACAGCCAAATAGTGCAGGAGCAGTACACAAAGGAGTGACAGGTGAGTGCCCGCCGCTAACTCTAGCTGCTGTTGTTGCCAATGTAAAAGTGCTGACAGTGATGCCCGCCGCAACTCTGCTGCTGTTGTTTGCCAATGTAAAGGGGTGACAGGTGAGTGCCCCCGACTTACTCAGCTGCTGTTGTTTCCCAATAGAAAGAGTGACAGGTGAGTGCCCGCCGACACTTCAGCTGCGTTGTTGCAATGTAAAGGGTGACAGGTGTTCCCCCGCTAACCTAGCTGCTGTTGTTCCCAATGTAAAGGGGTGACAGGTGAGTGCCCGACGCTAACTCTAGCTGCTGTTGCTGCCAATGTAAAGCTCACCGTCAGCCGGCGACCAGCCACATAGAGCCATCACAAACAAGCTGCCCTGCTCTTAGTACAGCCAATACGGAGAGTTATTAACCCAAGTTTCAGCTTCTAACCCAAGCTTACAAAAGACATGAACAAATACACATAATACTCACAGTTATCAATTCGAGTGTGGCACCGTGCCTGTACCTGGACGGTACCCTCCCCCCACATAGATAGGCATGCAGTCCGTATCTGGCAACGCCAGGGGTCATTAGAGCTTTGGAGTGCAGCCAAAGCCTGATTGTCACATAGAGATAGAGCAGCCATCAGTTTTGCGTGCCGCGGAAGACATAAGCCAGTCAAAGTCAGCTGATGGTCGTCAGCTGATGGTCGTCAGCTGATGGTCGTCAGCTGATGGTCTGCAGCCGATGGTCTGCAGCCGATGATCAGCTGTTTGTCATCAGCTGACGGATACCAGGTCCCAGGCCACCTGTTCGTTCTCTTTAGATGATCAGCTTTTGTCATCACTGACGGATACCCAAGGTCCAGGCCAACCTGTTCGTTCTCTTTAGTGACTCGCTGTTTTCTATCAGCTGACAGGCCCACCTGTTCGTTCCTCTTTAGATGATCAGCTGTTTGTCATCAGCTGACGGATACCAGGTCCCAGGCCACCTGTTCGTTCTCTTTACACATCTCCATGACGAGTGGCGCCATCTCGCGACGGTCTGACGCGCCCAGACACATCCCGGCTGCCACGTTGTAGAGCACTGTGCCCGGCTTCTGTCGGACAAACGCAAAACGGCCGATACGGTCACTGAATACTCAGCATGTAATGTAATCGACATTTAGCACAGGCAGCAGTATTAATTGTTCATCCTCTGCTATTAATTTTGTAGGACGCTTTAACTGCAAAGGCTGCAGGGAGCCCTCTTACATCTTACATAACACTTAAACACAGCAGCTGCATCAAAACGATCAAGAGAGCACTGTAAACATTAGCCACATGAATACATCAGTCTACATTTCTGCGAATACAAGCACTCCAGACTCTTGAACATGACATGTATTGGTGAAAATAAGCGGCATCTACCGCCGTCACATACCTGCGAGTCGAAGTTCCACTGCTGTTCGTTGCCCATTTCGTGGCACTTTTGAATGACTGGCGCTTTTCCGCCGGCATCCAGACAGTACAGCTGATTCAGAATCAACTCCTGGCGACTGGTCTCGTGAAACACCTGTAAACACAGAGACAGATGGACATAGCAGCTGCGGTGTCGGTGCCTAGGATACTGCGAGCTAACGAGTCTGCAGTAGCTGGTCGGTAGAACAGTCTGTTTAGAGCGAGTATAAGACGTGCACTGCCCGCCGGCGAGGCCGTTGGAGTGATAAGTCACACACGGAGCAGCACCGATTAATTCGGCCACATTAAGTTCAAAAGACGGAGGTAACCATTTACACTGCTCAGTGCTCATTTAATTCTGGCATACACTGATGCAGTCATAATACATTGCGCCCGGACCACTGGACCAGTGCCAGTCATCAGTAACCCGCCCGGACCACTGGACTCCAGTGCCAGTCATCAGTAACCCGCCACGGCCACGATCACGTCCGATATCACCTACTCTCCCACCTGACCTGACGTCACCTGACGTCCTCCCCGCGGTGTCCCTCACCTGGTCATCCCGTTGGGAGCAGCGGGCCAGCACCAGTTTACTGCCGCGCGCCTTTGTGACCTTTGCTCGGCTCGGCGCACCAGTTGGAGCGCCTGAGACGGAGCCTGAACGCTCCAGTGTACTGCCGGGTCCGGTCGAACCAGGGTCGCATCTCGCGCCGTTCGGCACCACTGGGGATCAGGATGCCGTCGCTGTCCTTCAGACTGGGCAGCTCCAGCTCCGGTACACAGTGTTCGACGTACCTGAGACGGGGGGGGGAGTCAGATCTCATGGACACGCCTGGCCGGGCGCCTGTGACTGTTAATGTCCAAGCATCGTCAGCCACACTGGAGCTGCAGCTATGATCAGGACGGGGCCTGTGATGTACATGTCCAGCATCTCAGCCACACGGAGGGTGCAGCTATTGGTCAGACGGCGCCTGTGTGATTCACATGTCCAGCTCGTCACCACATGAGCTGAGTGTGGTCAGGACTGCCGACTCAGCGGAGGATGCTGGGTAAGCGGGCAGCACAGATGACTCGCGTAGTTCGATGGCAGGGACGTCATGCCCAGTTCAGAGTACTGATAATATCAAGCAGACGAACCAAGAGAATGTGTCGCCGATATGAAACGACAGTAATGCAAATTCATGAAAATAATACACTGTGAGTAACCAAGCCATAGCATTGATTTAGAGCAAAAAGCTTTAAGTTTGCGATACAAGAACGATAGAACACGCGATCCTCATCTGTCAAAATCTAATGTCCATCGTAGGCTTNAGCTGCACAGGAGGCTACTAGTCACCTGCCGTGATAGCCAGCCTGATTCAATCTGCAGCAGCAGCACAGGAGGCTACTAGTCACCGTCCGTGATAGCCAGCCAGATTAAATCGGCAGCAGCTGCACAGGAGGCTACTAGTCACCTGCCGTGATAGCCAGCCAGATTAAATCAGCGTACCATTTGAATGATTTGCAGTCGAGCTGTTCCCTGAGTGCCAGCCTCTCCGAGATATCGCCATACGGTATACGGCGAGCGTCTGGGCGAGTCTCGAAAAAGTAATCCTGTCGAACGGACAAACAAGTCACATGCAATTCGGTGTCATTCGAGTCACACAGAAATGCCCGGCGACCTTGAGCTTGAAAACTCTCTCTGGGGTACGGTACAGGTGAAAATCGAAGACGAATTGGTAGTCAAATCCACGCTCTTAAAATCAGCACACACCGATGATTGTCCTTAACCTTCGGACCAGCTGCTGCTGTCGTAAGTTTACGGTCATGCAGTCGGTGGTCCAGCAGGCACCGCCTCCACTTTTTACCGGTGGCGTTGGCGGGCGGCGTTGGCGATATTTGGCGAGGCGGTATTGACGTGTTTTTTTCATTGACGGGTGGTGTTGGCGGGCACATAAAACAACCTTCGGTCCGGTGATGCCCCAAAGCATTGCCCCATGCATAGATGGTAGAGCAGGCGACGCCTCCCCCCA
Organism: Semibalanus balanoides; assembly: GCA_014673585.1. Classification (NCBI taxonomy): domain Eukaryota; kingdom Metazoa; phylum Arthropoda; class Thecostraca; order Balanomorpha; family Balanidae; genus Semibalanus; species Semibalanus balanoides. The sequence goes on along the minus strand of VOPJ01002969.1, from coordinate 2,493 downwards.
ATTGCTATCGTCCAACACAGCTATCGTCCAACACATTTCTCGCCAATCTTTTCCCTCGGCAGCGGGCCAGCCGTCTGTTTACCTTGTACTCGTCCAGCCAGACATGCACCACCCTGAGGGAGTTCTCCAGGGAGGAGTGGTGGCCCTCAGGGGTGTCGTACGGGCGTCGCTTCCTAAACACGTGACCGATCCGGGAGCATGGCATGATCTGCAGCCTGCCGCCACACATCCACACCTGGGGCAGAACCGGTCACAGCGGGTCACAGCGGGTCACACAGGTCACAGCAGGTCACAGCGGGTCACAGCAAGTTACAGTGGGTCATAGTAGGTCAGCGGGTCACAGCAGGCCACACAAGGTTAGATAAGGTGACAGGACTCTACAGGTGACAGGTGACAGGACGCAGGACGCGACCTGCTGCTGCTTCCACTGCACGTCGACATCAGGCGGGAGGGGTGGGGATGGTGGGGAGGGGTGGGGATGAACACAACGGTCAGACGGACGTCCACACGTCAGAGGCAGAGGACACAATGCTCCACAACGGAGCGGAGCATAGCACAGCGCCACCTGGTAAGACCAAGGGGCCGACAGCCTGGACATCCGCGCTGTCTTAAGTACACCAAACGGCGGTGGCTGCACCGGCATGAATACGGAGACAAGCTTGGTGACGCTGCCATCTAGCGCGATATTAACGGTATAGATACAAGTGATGACATCGAGTAAAGGTGACACAGCGCCGACGCCTAGCTCGGTGGGTTCCACATCGACAGCAGCGCCACCTACCCTGAAGGAGAGCTCCAGGTTCTCGCCACCCCATATGTCCATGCCGGGGTCGTACTCTCCCAGCTCGTGGAAGTAGGCGCGGTCCATCGCGAACAGACCGCCCGCCATTGTCGGTGTGCTGTCAACCAGGAGGCAACACAGGTCAGACAGGAGAGAGAGAGAGAGACAGAGACAGAGACAAGGACAAGAGAGAAATAATAAGTCAGGGCAAAGGACGAATGTGTTTGTTGTATGGAGGTTTGCAGCGTGGTGGCTGCTTAGTTACTTTGCGCCCAGAGAGCAGCGGTCAGATGACACAGGCCAGCGGTGAACGAGACGGAGAACGAGATGGAGAACGAGACGGAGACGGAGAACGAGACGGAGAACGAGACGGAGAACGAGACGGAGAACGAGACGGAGAACGAGACGCAAAATGAGACGGAGAACGAGACGGAGAACGAGACGCAAAATGAGACCGAGAACGAGACGGAGAACGAGACGGAGAACGAGACGGAGAACGAGACGGAGAACGAGACGGAGAACGAGAACGGAGAAACGAGACGGAGAACGAGACGGAGAACGAGACGGAGAACGAGACGGAGAACGAGACGGAGAACGAGACGGAGAACGAAATGGTGAACGAGACGAGAAGGTGATGGAAAACGAGACGGAGGACGAGACGAGAAGAAGAGCATCAGACGCAGCAATCACGCACAACGGAGACAAACCATCCCTCACCATTATATAATAGAAAGTACACGATCACCCCCACCATTATATAATAGAAAGTACACGATCACCCCCACCATTAGGTAATCGAGAGTACACGATCACCCCCACCATTAGGTAATAGAAAGTACACGATCACCCCCACCATTATGTAATAGAAAGTACACAATCACCCCACCATTAGGTAATAGAAAGTATACGATCACCTCCACCATTATGTAATAGAAAGTACACGATCACCCCCACCATTAGGTAATAGAAAGTACACGATCACCCCCACCATTAGGTAATAGAAAGTACGCGATCACCCCCACCATTATGTAATAGAAAGTAAAAGATCATCCCCACCATTAGGTAATAGAAAGTACACGATCACCCCCACCATTATGTAATAGCTTTAGAACACACCGAGACTGAAACACGTACACTTGCTTTATTGACAATCCTATCACTACCGTTCCGGGGACCAGCAACGGACAGGTTAAGGGCGTTTCAACTGCCTGTTTAATTCACCAAGCAAGGCACAGAGCCTCAAACAAAGTTGATCGAGATTGCCCAAAATGCCTTTGTGTATATCCCCACCAACTTTTAACCAACTTTAAACGCAGTTCCAACCTGGTTAAAAAAGACAATATCGCCTCTGAGCCAAACAGCTTGTTTTCCTCTACAATTTTCACCACTAGCTCCCCCGCCATCACCGTGACTAACTCGATCGGCGTGACGTGATCCTCGGGCGTGCGCAGCTTGTCCTTGGGCAGGCCCACCCACTGGAAGTGCATGCCCCAGTTGAACCCGCCGCGCACCAGCGGCGAGCTGCTGTAGCTGAACGTGTCGGCGCTGACGATGTCGATGACGGGCACGGTCACGGTGTGGGGGTCGCTGGCGACAGGCGCCAGTAGCGGCCGCAGCCAATCAGCGTTCACCTCCACGTGTGAGTCGAGGAACACCAGCGTCTAGAACAGACAGACACACACGTACAGAGGAGTTGTGGGCAGCTCAGTGGC
>VOPJ01002968.1:0-12321 GCA_014673585.1 Semibalanus balanoides | reverse complement strand
CGTACCTGGCGCACGTGCGGGCACTACAGCCGCATCCAGACCAACAGGCCGTCACCGTCCTGCAGACGTACTACCAGGTAATAGAGGATCTGTCCCTGCTATGAAGCAGCACCACAAGGATATCATGATGACAAAGCTAAACTTGAAATGTCGCAAATTGGTGTCAGATCCATATATTTGTAACGGTGGGGGATTCAGGGGATTCCGGTCATTTTACGCTACAGTCATCAGTCGTATTTTTTTAGTTCATAATTTTGCAACCCGGGAACGCTAATCTCAGTGCTCTGATCATAAGACTAAGTGTCCTCTGTGGTATTTACCGGCCAGAATACTGTTAGACTGTTGTCGGATTACCATCTGACCAGTGTAAGTTACCATCCCCGGTATTATCTGCACCGCTTCTTACCTATCCAGCTGCTCCAACCATATTATGTTTTGTTTCACCACCAGAGATACTTTTAAAAGATACGGTGATGTAAAAGTGGTGGGTACTTGGCTCCAGACTGGTTCGAATAACCGATTGCTGGTTTTATTTTCCATGTGTGTTCACTGTTGACGTTTTCTGCATCAGTTCTCAATATCATGCTCTACTGTGTCGCTCAGTATGACCAAATTCTATTGGCTGTCAGGCTGCATGACATCATCCCGGACTATAATGCAGATGTATGTAACTATAATTCACCCTGTGTCCGTTTGCAGCGGCTGCGCGGTCGTCAGACGGCCGGCCGGTCCGCACTCCAGTCGCTGCTGGAGTCGCTGCCTGCGGCTACATACAGCATGTATGCTAACCTGTCTTCACCTGTGCCGTTTGCAGCTGCGCGGTCGTTCAGACGGCCGTCCGGTCGCGCACTCACAGTCGCCTTGCTGGAGGTCTCTGCTGGGCTGACATACAGAGTATGTAACTATAATTCCCCTGTGTCCGTTTGCAGCGGCTGCGGCGGTCGTCAGACAGCCGCGCCGGTCGTCGCACCACAGTCTCGCCTTGTGGAGTCGCTGCTGCGGCTGACATACAGGATGTATGTAATCTGGTTTCTTCACCTGTGTCCGTTTGCAGCGGCTTGCGTGGTCGTTCAAAACCGCCGGTCCGGTCGCGCACCGCATCAGTCCGCCTGCTGGAGTCTCCTGTGCGGCCTTGACATAACAGATGTAGTAACTGTTCTTCACCCTGTGTCCGTTTGCAGCGGCTGCGCGGTCGTCAGGTACGGACGCCGGTCGCCGCACCAGTCCGCCTGCATGGAGTCTCTCGCTGCGGCTGACAGTACGATGTAACTGTTCTCACTCTGTGTCGTTTGCAGCGGCTGCGCGGTCTCAGACGGCCGGCCGGTCGTGCACCACAGTCCGCCTGCTGGAGCCCTCTGTGCGGCGAATCAGAATGTATAACTGTTCCACCCTGTGTCCGTTGCAGCGGCTTGCGTGGTCGTCAGACGCCGGCCGGTCCGCGCCCACATTCCGCCTGCTGAGTCTGGCGCCTGCGGCTGATCAATGTATGTAACTGTTCTTCCCCCTGGTTTGGTCCGTTATGCAGCGGCTGCGTGTCCGTCGACGGCCGCCCGGCGCGCACTCAACAGTCCGCCTGCTGGAAGTCGCTGCTGCGCTGACATACAGATGTAATGTACACTATATATTCCACCCTGTGTCCGTTTGCAGCGGCTGGCGCGGTCGTCAGACGCCGGCCGCGTCGCGCACACATCAGTCCGCCTGCTGAGTCTCGCGCGGCTGACAATCAGATGTATGTATACTGTTCTTCACATGTGTCGTTTGCAGCGGCTGCGTGGTCGTCAGACGGCCGGCCGGTCGCGCACCACAGTCCGCCTGCTGGAGTCTCTCCTGCGGCTGACATACAGATGTATGTAACTGTTCTTCACCCTGCGTCCGTTTGCAGCGGCTGCGTGGTCGTCAGACGGCCGGCCGGTCGCGCACCACAGTCCGCCTGCTGGAGTCGCTGCTGCGGCTGACACAGGCGCACGCGCGGCTGCGCTGCTCGCAGGACGGCGCCCAGCTCTGTGACGCCGTGGTGGCCGTCACGCTGATGGAGGCGTCGCTGGGTGGTCTGGGTGGCGGTCTGCTGGGTACTGACGGAGTCGGCTCTATTCTACACACCGGCTTCCCCGACAGCCCGGCCGACGAGTACAGGGCACAGTGTCAGTACTAAATACAGAGGTTACCGCATACAGGGCACAGTGACAGTACCACAAACAGAGCACAGCGGTGTTACCGCATACAGAGCACAGACACAGTGACGGTACCACATACAGAGTACACTTTCACTTTCATTGCATCGGTTCAAAGTGCCAGTGTTAGACACTGCACAGTGGATGTTACACAGAGTACATCTTTGTCAGTTAATTGGCACAAAACGGCCTAACTGGTCGTCTCGCCCTGGAAACCCCCATATTAAACAGTCAGTGTCACTCCACTATCACACACAGTGTCAGTCTGTCACACACCATAAAGTGTCAGTCAGTGTCGCACCGCTCAGTGTTAATGTCAAACACAGGATTTTCACAACGAAAGTCGTATCATTTATGCACAAGACAATAACGTCTGCATGGTGCTGGTTTTTTTTCATGGTGCTGTTATTGACAGCTTTCTAAAAGCCTGAACACTGTGAAGGTCAGAGTGTTTATATTAAGAAAATAGTTTGTGTTCGACAGCAGTTGCCGATGTTGTCACCAGTCGATTGGTGTCACGGTTCCTGTGTGTGTGCTGTGTCTGACGTGCCGCGTTACACAGCTCCGAGTCCCTCTCTGACGTGTCCTGCCCCTGCAGGTGAGCTGATTCTGGGTCAGCTCGGCCTGGACGATCTGTTGGCGGCCGAGCTGGCGGTGCTGGACCAGCGCCAGTGGCTGGACTCGGCTGGTGATGGTCCGTCCGAGACGACCGCTGGCGCCTGCTCAGCTACCGCGGTGGACGACCCTGCCGGCAAGACGGCAGGGCCTGCAACTGCAGAGGACGCAGATCAGTCCGCTAACCACCGGTCCGCTAACCACCGGTCCGCCGACCACCGGTCCGTCCAGCGGTCAGGGAGTCTGAGGCAGCCCTCGACAGACATCCCTGGGCTCCGTAAGCCGGCCAGGGACGAAACGAACCGCCGGCTAGGTGTTCGGGAGAGTGTCGAGACAAGGTGCTCCAATGGAGAGTCTTTGGCCGGCTCGCCAGACCGTCGATTGGGTAGTGAGGAAGTCGTCAGCACCACCGGCTCGGCTCCTCTGGTGTTAGCTCACGGCACGGACGCCAGTGCCGGCCATAAGAGCCGGTTCGCCGGCCTGAGAGCGCGCGTCGCCGCCGCCTCCGGCTCTACTGCCGCCGCCGCCACCACTGCCGCCATCTCCGCCGCCACTGCCGCCCCCGCCCCCGCCCCCGCCACCTCCACCCCAGCCGCGGCCACTGAGCCGGCCGACTCCCTGACGAGGATCCGGACGGCCGGGGCGGCAGCGACCAGGGCCAGACGTACCTCAGAGTCTCCTCCGGAGCGGCCGCCTGCCCTCCAGCTGGACCGGTTCCGGTTCGTCAGATCGACGACAGCCGCCGGGTCGCGCACCGCTGGCCGGGACCCCATCCCCGCTGTTGACCCGGACCCCAGCCCCGCCGCTGGCCGGAACCCCAGCCCCGCCGCGAGGAGTCCCAGCTTCAGCTCGGCTCTGGACATGAACGACATGGATGATGATTTTGAGAGCCTGCTGTCGGGTGGGACGACTCTTGGCAGCGGCGGCGGTGGGGGCAGACGTGGCGTCAGGAGCAGAGGCGCGCGCCCCGGCCGGCCGGCACAGTCGCGGGGGAAGTGTGATCGGGCGTCTTCAAACCGAGCGACAGACGCTGGAGCCGGTGGTGGCAGGCGGGCTACAGTAGCCACACGGGGTGACGGCGGGACTGGCTGTGCCGGAGGCGGCGGCGAGGCGGCCCCTTCCCCCGTCCCGTCCCCCGCCCCGAGCCGTCGCACCTTGTCAGCCGCTACTCTGAGTAAGCTGGCCCGCTTCAGTGCCGACCCGGGTCCCCTCGGCCCCGGAGCCCGGTCGCACCGTGTGTGAGCCGCTACTCTGAGTAAGCTGGCCCGCTTCAGTGCCGACCCGGGCCTCGGTTCGGGCCCCGGCCCCCGTGTGTGAGGAACTCAGTGTTCGAGGGAGGGTGGATCGGTCCAGCTCGGGGACTGCTCCACCCTGCCTGTGAGTGTCCAGCGCCGGCCGGCCGCCCTCGCCTCGGCCGCCAGACGCCGGAGCTGTCGCAGTTCGAGACAGCTGACGACGCTCTGTGTGACCTGGAACTGGACTTCAGCTGGCCACCGTCCAAACGCTCCAAATCGTGACAGGCGAGTGTCTACACTGTGTTAACGTGCTGAGTGAGTCGTGATATGGTCTGTTATGAATTTACGATTTTACCAAGACTGGTATGTCATTAATGTGGAGATGAAGAACTGTGAAAGATTTGCGACGAATGTGTTTATTCAAACATGAATTTACGAAACAAACAATTCCAAGTCATGCACAATAAACAATGTACATTGTACATGTCACTAACATTTGGCAGTGCAACCAGCAGCTCCGCTCAACCCGTAACACCAACAATTACAGGACCAGCAGCTGTGGACGGGCTGCCATCGGAAGATAGATCCTTAGCGGCTCCTAGTCAGTGTCGAAGTTCTCGCCTTCCAGAGAGAAGCAGCTGTCGAGCACTACTTCAACTCGTCAGGTCCCTACCAGGGCCCTAGCCTCCGTCCTCCGCGTCATCGCAGTGTTCCAACTTCCACCCCGCCCTGTGGTCAGTGATCACTTCCTACCGCCAACGCCGGCTGTTTCATCTCTTTGTCGTGGTTTCTTGGCCGGGTTATTTCCTCAGCAACTTGTCCGCCAACTCGAAATTCCTCTCCAGGATGGAAACCATCAGTCGGACTTCTGTAGGAGAATGTCAGAATTACACGTTAGTGATGTCAGGAAATTTTTCGTCAGTAATACAAATACAGTGCATCGAAATGGTTACCAATGAAATCACGAATAGTCCAACCCAGGCAATACGCCGATGTCATCCTACCGCTCCGTCAGCGAAGATAAGGCTGCGGTGTACAGCCGCCTTACTTCAGAGAGACAGGTGTCTCGAGTCCTGTGGACCGCAGACTCGCCCCGCTAGCATACCGGCCATATACCGTGTAACCTCACGGCGCCTTGAAGCCGTAATCACCTGGTGAGCTGCTGTCTCGCAGGTAGAGATCGGCCACCATGCGCTCGTCCTCGCGGTGCCGCCGGGTGCGGGTGTACCACATGGCCAGAGCGTACCGTGAGCCCCTGGTCACCGCCAGCACACCGTGCGGGTTCTCCGGGCCGGCAGAGAAGCCCACCAGCCGGCCACACTGCGGCCGCACGCGCACCTGCCAAGGATGTACACACAGACACACATCACACACAGTGCAGCCGCTCACAGAGGAGTGCCCGCACAGTGAGCACACACACACACACACACACACACACACACACACACACACACACACACACACACACACACACACACACACACACACACATTGCGCGCGCCGCGCGCGCGCGCGCGCGCGTGCGCCACAGCAAGCTTTGAGAAGCAGTCAAATTTGATTGCCGTGTCTTTGCAGATTTTCCTACTCTGCAAGAAGGGTGCGAGTCGCTCCTTTGTTTCTTACTAATATAACCAGTAGGTGGTCTCGGTTTGCAGAGGAAGCGGTCGTTCGTGGACGCTGACGTTTATCGCCAGGGCCGAGAGGGTTCGATTAGCCGATACATTTAACTCGACAGTCGGCAGTGTCATGTTTTAGTGATAAAGCAGCAGGTTATGGTTTACGCGTTATTGACGTGGAAGATAACGGATACACTATCCGGGGTGGGCACTGCACACTGCACAGCCCGAAACTGCTACTGCTGAGCCTGAAGTCGTTGGTAGCAGGGCTCCATCCGGCGTCACCGCCTGGCGCTACGTTCTCTCTCTCTCTCCACCTGCCATCACGGCGGCCCGGTCAGTTCGGTACTCGGTACTCACAGTCGGCTTCCTGCTGACGATGTTGTCGGCGAACACGAACTCGCCGCCGCTGAAGTCGTCGTTCAGGTAGAGGATGGCGCTGAAGTGCCGGTGGATGTAGGCGCCGCGTCCCCGCGAGCACGTGCCGTTCGTGAAGAGCTTACAGTTGTCGACGTGTATCGAGTGGCTGAGCTCCGAGCGCGACCGGTTCAGGCTCAGGTCTGACCACAGCAGGACACACAGCTCAGGTCTAACCACAGCAGGACACACAGCTCGTGACAGACGGCGGGCCGGCATACGGTGCGAGAGGGCGTGATTCATGGCTTACGAGGGACACAATAAGCTCAGCGAGACCGAACTGACCTGGGACGTGAGTGCGAGACACCAGGTGTGTGAAGGAGGAGTAGAGCTCATCCACGTCGAACTGACGCGCCACCAGGAGCCGGGCCGAGTCAGTGACGTCCATCAGAAGCTGCAGGTCATCTCGGGACGCGTCACCGCTGTCGACACTCTGAAGCGAGAACATCACATCAGCTCAGTGCCTGTTTTGAACTGCCAGGAGTTAGGGCATTGAATGGTTGGAGCAGGACAGGCTCTAACGATGTCATTTCACAATGAAAACCTTATCTGATAAAGCGCAATTCATGGAGAAGTACGCTTAAGTCAGCGGGGCTGGCCGAGTATGCTTTTCTGGAGGACTTACCTGGACTTAACTGGAGGGACTTTAAGACAACAACAGTATGCTTTTTCAGACCAATGATAATTGTCATATTTGTCAACACAGAGTGACGAACGAGACAATATACTTCGACGGTGTTCGTTGGCACCAACATACAGCAGCTGGCCCACCATCACCCACCGTGACGTCAGCTGGCGACATCACCCACCGTGACGTCAGCTGGCGACATCACCCACCGTGACGTCAGCTGGCGACATCACCCACCGTGACGTCAGCTGGTGACATCACCCACCGTGACGTCAGCTGGCGACATCACCCACCGTGACGAGGCGGCCGAACGACAGTCCGCGGAAATCCTCGTCAGGGGAGAGCGGGGATCTCGTGCGGTAGCCGTCACCCACGGCGCCGGCCGCCTGAAACACACACACACACACACACACACACACACACACACACATACGCACATCATTGTGTGGCGAGACGCGAGACCAGAGCAGATGGACAACATTCGATAACTCATACATCGAACGCATAGGATGCCGATGAAACAGACAGCTAGCCAGCCTCCCTGAGGTCATTCTGACCGGTCCCAGGGTCCTCAGCCGTCGCTGGTTAGATGCACAGGCAAAGTAGTGTCTTGTTAAAGCTGATTAGACAGCCAAACGTTTCAACACGGACAGTCTAATGTGCTGTTTACAGCCTTGACTCGGCGCGTTGATTGCCACGCCTGTGCCGCTGCCACTGACCTGCTGCGGCCGGCGCCACCGCTGTTAACACTGACCTGCAGTACGCTGGTGAGCTGTTGCCACTGACCTGCAGTACGCTGGTGAGCTGTTGACACTGACCTGCAGTACGCTGGTGAGCTGTTGCCACTGACCTGCAGTACGCTGGTGAGCTGTTAACACTGACCTGCAGTACGCTGGTGAGCTGTTGCCACTGACCTGCAGTACGCCGGTGAGCTGTTGACACTCGCGGTGCGTCAGTAGGTGGTCGGCGACGAACCTCTGCGTCCCGCCCAGCTCCGCCGGCCCGCCGGTGACGACTGCCCGCTCCACCCACGGCCCTGGAGGCGCCGACACCGCCGGCATCACCCGGCTGTGCAGCGCCAGCAGCGCGCCCGAGGCAGGCGCATCGCCGGCTGGACCTACCCCAGGGTCACTTTGATCTACTCCAGGGTCACCCTGATCTATCCCGGGGTCAACCTGATCTATCCCGGGGTCACCCCGACTTCCTCCAAGGTCACCCGTACCTTCACCGGGGCCACCCTGACCTAAACCTGGGTCACCCTGACCTCCTCCGAGGTCACCCTGACCTGTTCCTGGGTCACCCTGACCTATATCTGGGTCACCCTGACCTCCTCCGGGGTCACCATGATCTATCCCGTGGTCACCCTGATCTATCCCGTGGTCACCCTGATATATCCCGGGGTCAGCATGACCTGGCAGGATCACCCTGATCTATACCGGGGTCACCCTGACCTCCTCCGAGGTCACCCTGACTGGTACCGGAGTCACCCTGACCTGTTCCTGGGTCACCCTGACCTATATCTGGGTCACCCTGACCTCCTCCGGGGTCACCATGATCTAGCCCGTGGTCACCCTGATCTATCCCGTGGTCACCCTGATATATCCCGGGGTCAGCATGACCTGGCCCAGGATCACCCTGATCTATACCGGGGTCACCCCGACCTCCTTCGAGGAGGTTACCCTGGCTGGTACTGGGGTCACCCTGACCTACCACGGGGTCACCCTGAACTACCACGGGGTCACCCTGATCTGTCGTGTGGTCACCCTGATATATCCCAGGGTCACCCTGACTCGGCCCGGGGTCACCCTGACCTGGCCATGTGGTCACCCTGACTCGGCCCGGGGTCACCCTGATCTACCCCGGGGTCACCCTGACCGGTCCCAGGGTCCTCAGCAGGCCCGCCCCGCGTTGTGCTGAAGCTCTGCCTTGTCTTCTCATCTTGTGGCGGGATGATGTTGGACATTGGAGCTCTGAAGAATGCCGTCCTGAAGAACAGGCGCATTGATTTACGTCCGCATTTCCCCCACGATGATAAATACTTTAGTTAAGTGAGGCTGCATAGACAATACAAGGAAGTAAGCGAACGCCAGGAGGTATTTTGGGTACATATATTTGCCTGTTTGAAATGTAGATACATACATCTGGTTGTGACATTTTGCAAGTTGAGCAGTGAGTAATGAACATGCCGACATTGACGCTGATTCAGATTCCAAATAACACGCACACATCAGTCAACCCAATATGGCACCTATGTCAAAGCGTTGCAAGTAAATGGTGTGCCGTTATCTATAAGCCATTCCTTTCTTTCTTATATACAATACATATGTAAAAAAGATATCACCCGCGCTTCAAGCAACTGCAGGAATTAACCCAGTAGGTTAACCCCAGCAGCGGAGAGTTGCCTGGATCAGTTTACACAACATCGGCGTCGAACCATCGCATAAATGTCAACCACACGCCACGTTCGTCTCAGTCTTATTTATATATATATATATATATATATATATATATTATATATATATATAGTATATATATATATTATAACATTTAGCTCACACTTCGTTGTTACAAAGGGTAATCGCTTTCAAAAAATACTGGCCAAAGCTCTCGACCACCATGCTTTTGAAACGAAAAAAATAAAAAAAGAAGATGATATCCCAGAACAGTAATTATTGAACTTCGGAACGAAAGTAGCACGATTTACCAACAGGTCCGCCCGCAAATAAACATAGTACAGCACAGACACGTGGAACGGCGCAAGTATGCCGGGTGTACCGCAGTACGGCACAAAACATTACACAGACCTAACGTCTACCTGGGGTACAAAAGACCGGAAACACCAGTGGCCATGAACAGCGGGCCGACGCCACCAGCGGCTACAGACACAAGTCGCAAGCACGGCGGCGAGAGCGGAGAGTGCAGCGACACCCCGGCACCAGCAGGAGCGCCCGTATGGAGCACAGCGGCACCAGCAGGAGCGCCCCCTATGGCGCGCAGCGGCACCAGCAGGGCGCCCTATGGCGCGCAGCGGCACCAGCGGAGCGCCCCCTATGGCGCGCAGCGGCACCAGCAGGGCTCCCTATGGCGCGCAGCGGGGCAGCGGCGGTCCGACGTCCGGCGGCCAGGCTGGCGCAGACAGACCCAGTCGTGCAAAGCGTCCGCTCGCGGCACCAGCAGCAGTAGCCGGAGGCCAGTCGACCCATGCGCGCGCTATGCCCCGTATGAGATCCTCATGTTGATCCGCATTAGTCATGACTCCCCCGTGTCCTGAAACCGCCGGCAAAACCCCCGTCAGAGCAGGCGGGCCGCGCGGCGGGGAGGGGGGCCCCCTCCCCGTTAGAGCACCTCACATGTTAGTCCAACAGCCGCCGAGCAGGACGGTCATGAAAAGCAGACGAAACTTGCATACAAGCTCATGGAGAAATGTCTGACAATGGGAGGCACCGCTCGAAAGCTTAGAAATCCTACCACAAGATGACACTCAAGTCGGTCAGGCCGATTGGGCGGCAGCTTATGCCAGCGTTTTAGCGTTGTTCACCCTTCTTTGGGCCCTGGTAGGCCTTCTTTGGGCCTGATCGGTGTGGAAGGCGAACTAACACCCTAAAAAGGCGAAGCTTTCGAATGGAGAAAGAATGAAGTCTAGTTTATGTAGTTTTCAGAGATTCAGCGTGGCAGTGAACCGTGGTAATGCAATCTGTATACCCCGCACACCGTTATCGGCCCGAACGACATGCGCGCCGCCTGGTGGTAAAAGTGACGCGGTGCCTCCCATTGGTCCCATAAGGCTAAGAAATGTAGCAAGGTGAATTCGAGTCGCTCGGCGCTCGGCATTTTCTCCTGGTGGAGATGACCCGCGGCCAGTGGCAGCGGCCGCACTCAAGGTCAGATAAAGCCATCGGGCCGGGCGGACCTTCCTCAGTAGTTAGGGGACGTAACACTTTGGCTGTACAATTCTGCCATATACCTGCAATTGCCCGATCGGATGGTGGGTTCAGGGCCAACGCAAAAAGCTCCGCTTGACATTGGTACTGATCCCGGAAATCCATGCAATCAAAACATTCGGACAAAATTCATTAAAAAATAAGTCAGGGTAAGCGATCAAACAGCGGCACTAAACTAGGTCATTTAACTACACCCAGTCCCGACCCATAGCTAAAACATTAAATATATGGACAATTACTTACCCCTTTCTTACTGTCTTCACCGTCACTAAAGCGGAAGTTTTCAAGAATGTAGTTATCCAGCTTTTTCTCTCGTTCTCTGCGTTTGAAAAGTTCGAGCATATCCTGTCGAAATAGATCAAATCCAAAATGATCACGTCACACGTAGTTACACGTTGCTTTGTGCACAATGGCACATACAGATACAACGGTGCATAATAGCGTATTAGGGTTATGGGCTTCGAAACCGGAGGGGGGACGATAGGGACGCGTCCCCAACTTCTTCGGATTTTAGCATTAGTCATATGGGAGCTTCATGGAAAGAATCGCCTCTAGAACGATGTCGTCCTTCCCTCGGTCCCCTAACTTGTCATGTATGGCGATGCTACTGAATACAGTAGGGGCGTCGCCACCGGGGAGGGGAGGCTGGGGCCGCCCCCTCCCCCGCCCAACAGATCAGCGGGATTTTAACATTAGCCCATATGGGAGTTGGGGTTCAAACACCTCACTACCCCCTCCCCGCCAACACATGTGCCCCACCACCACACCACCCACACCACCACCCACCACCACCACCACCCCACCCACTGCGGATCCAAGAAAGTGTGTTTTTGACAGTTTTGGGGGGGCCAAATCCAAAAATTATTCGCATAATTTCTGAAAACTTCATCGGATTTCGCTTGCTTTATGCATCAATAACTTATTTAAAAAAACTTTCTCTAGTAAAAGTTGCAGTTTACGACAAACTCAGGAAAATGTGTCAAATTTGCGCCGATTTTGGGGTTTGGGGCCATGGCCCCTTTGCCCCCCCCCCCCCTGGATTCCGCCTTTGCCACCACCAGCACCAACACACTCAAAACACGGTATATGCCCCACACGTTATATGCTAACAAGTAATGATCGAAAAATGCGCGGTATATACTGGCACATTTCATGATATGCCGTTTCGTAATGAAACGCAAGACCGTAAAAGATGAAACGGATGAAATACAAGACATTGGTTAAACAAATATATACTTGGAAATGTATGAGGCATGAGCCACTTGCAAGCAACCCGTTAATACAACTAAGACGCAATTATTTATCCTATTTCGCCTCTTCGGCTCTTATTACATTTGCACACCAGTCACACCTGCAGAGAGCAGCCAGTTTAATGGCTGATAAAAGGCTAATTCAGATATAGTTTACACTAGCGTACGATATTTCATCTCACCGGTCTTATCGTAAAGAAGCTTTCGTCGACACCCTCTTCCTGCAGGTAGAGCCGCTTGTTGCCGATCATGTCCTCGTCGTCCGGCTTGAACAGCAGGTAGCTGGCCACATTACTGCATGCCTCTTGAAGCATATTCTCTGGAAAGCAAAGCCGATCTTTGTGAGATAGTTTCCGAAAACTCAAAGAAAGGATATCGTACCATACCATCATACCATATTCACGAGCAGTCTAAAGAAAATTGTATTTATCTCAAGATGGCTCTGATA
>VOPJ01002966.1:0-12321 GCA_014673585.1 Semibalanus balanoides | reverse complement strand
TAGTTGTCATAGGTCGTGTCTGAGACGTGTCGGTCCGGGCCATGTGAGAGTGTGACGCACGTGCCGACGGGGAATGAGCCGATTGGTCGGCCGGCGTGAGTAGGCGGTCGTTAGCCTCCGAGGGAAGGCAGCTGGCCGCTCGCGGTAGAGAGATGTGGGAGTCTCCGGTGAGCAGCGCGATGAGAAGGTGAGGCGGGTCCGAGGGCATGGGCCCTTCCCAGGCCCCTGATTGGGTCCAACGTCTTCGGCGGGGATTTTACTCTGTTTAGGCTACGTGGGAGATACTCATTTTGGAATTCAGAGAGATTGTTCAAGAATCAGGTCTGGGGTTTAAAGAGTACGGCTTCGGTAATAAAGGTTTTGTAAAATTGTTGTTTACTAAAATTATTGCTGTGTTGGCTCAACGGATGTTTCAGTGGCGTTGATTGAGATTGAGCCGAAACGGGTACGAGGAATCAGGGCAAGGGGCTCATGACTGCAAGTTGCGCAAAAGGCGTGACTTGCAATGAGGCCTTTTATCGTTGACCCCGGAGGTCACGTTAGCGTCCCCGTAGGTGCGCTAAACCTTACCGGCATGAGCTGGGCAGAGCATTCTACACTGACACACCTGAAGATTGCTGATGATGATGGATGATGCAGGGGCTAGTAAGCACTCCCCGTTTAGAGGAGCCGTGATCTGGTGGCAGCGGGTCACGGGCTGTTAAGCTTCTCGTATCGGGCACGGCTATAGCTAGGCCGTCGACCGTATCGGGTAAAGAGCTTAACTGGCGTACCTCGCGCCCCCCCTTTCCCCCACATTAACCTTGCGCATGTCGGCACAGATACGCAACCCGGCGCCACCGCGTTTTCGAACCAGCACCACTGGACTGGCCCAGGCACCATGACTCTCCTCCAGGATTCCTTTTTCCACCAGGTCATCAATCTGAGCTTTGACCTCATCTCGAAGGTGGGGTGGGATGCGTCTCGGCGCCTGTCTGATAGGCGGATGGTCGCCCGTGGGAATAGTGTGCTGTACTAGAGTAGTCAGTCCCACCCGCCCGTCAAATAAATGAGCGTAGTCAGTCAACAACTGAGCTACTTGGGCCCGCTCTGACTCAGTCAGCTCTGGCGGGATTTCCACCGGCGGCGGTTGTGCACTCTCCTGCGCGGAGATTGCGCGCACTTCCGCCCGATCACAATCACTATCGATACAATGGAAGTCTGGGTCGAGTGAGCCGATTTGATTTGTTGCTTGCTGTACACTGTGATATACCGTTGTGACACGTTTTGTAAGAGAACCGGGAAGGGCTGACCAGGCTGAACCGCGACAACAGAAGGCACGGCGAGAAGCTCAGCAGATTCCTCGCCCTCCATGACTGCGGGGCCCACAAAAGACGCATCATCAGCAAACCCTTCAATCAAACATTCGGCCCCGGGAGCCAAAGACCAGTCCTGTCGCACTAGTACGCGGCAGACCGATTGACCCGACTGGCCTGCGACGCCCCTCTCGCCGTTTTTGCCCGGCCGGAATGGCTCTGTGTGCTCACACTGAACCATTTGGACCCGGTTCACTGGAGGCAGCGGGCCGTCCGGTAGCGGCGGGCCAGCCGGGAACGGCGGGTCGGCTGGGAACGGCGGGCCAGCTGGGAGCGGCGGGCCGGCTGGGAACGGCGGGCCAGCTGGGAGCGGCGGGCCAGCCGGAAACGGCGGGCCGGCTGGGAGCGGCGGGCCGGCTAGGAGCAGCGGGCCGGCTGGGAGCAGCGGGCCGGCCGGGGTTGATAGTGACAGGTGACCGCCCGTGGGATTCGGAGTCGGCTGATCAGCCGGCGCCGGCTGTGCCGGCGGCGAGAACACTAAGCGGCGGGACGAGACGATCAATAGGCGCGGTTTAGCGTTGGAAAAAATCCCGTCCCAGAATGCACTCGGCGTCTCCAATATGGCCACTGATGAAAACAGTTAACGGGCCTTGGAACTCAGGCATTGCAAGTGTTATTATGGTTGATCCTAGAAGTTTTACTGGCGTTTTGGATACCGATTCTGCTGTTAAAGTGGTCGGTTCGGCGACGGCGTTGGGCAATTTCCGAAAAACGGACTCAGAGATGAGAGAAATGGACGAGCCTGTGTCAACCAGGCAGTTACATGATACACCGTTTATCGCACCGGCAACTGACATGCCGGCTGTAAGGGGGACACCCGGGATAGTTGTTACTGCCCGCGCGCGGTGGAGGTCCCCCCGTCTTCGTTTCCCTGGCGTGTTTGGCGACAGGCTGGCCGAATATGGCCCGTTCGGTTGCAGCCTTGACAGGCGGCGTTGCGGTATCGACAGTCGACTCTCAGATGGCCGGTGGCGTTACACGCGTAGCAGCGGCGAGTGTCTGCACCAGGAGGGGACCTGCGACCGCCGACCTGTAGAACCCTTGACCTGGAGGTTTCCCGGGCCTCCAGCTGAGAGAGGCGGGCCAATATCTGTTTTAAGATCTCGTCACTTTGGGTATTGGTGGGGGCCTGTGGTACATAATTGTGGATGGCAGTAACTGGCTGGGAAGGCAGAGCTTCTGCAGCTAGCTGATTTCGAACTTTGAGTACCGCTGCATCGTAATCTGCTATCCCCGCCCCGACGAGCGCGTGGCAGAACCTAGCCGGCAGGGCCTGGAGCAGGTAACTGAACAGCAGGTCTTTGTTGGGACCCTACTGTCCGGAAAAGCCTTTTGTAGGTTGTGCGATAAGGTCACCAAGAAAAGATCGAAGCTGGCGGCGGTTGGGTCGAACTTCATTTGTGACAGTTGGACGTGTTGAGCGACTGGCGTGAGGGGCACGAAGAAGGTGCTCAAGGCCGTTGCTATGGACTCGAGTGTGACCCGCTGTTCGGCCGCGAGTGAGATGAACGCCAGCTTAGCAGCTCCCTCTAGGCACAGGGGAAGGAAAGACACAACCTGTGCGTCGGTCCATGGGGGTGTTTGCGACCCCGCGAACGATTTCAAGTCAGCAATGAATGCTGCAACCGGCTGGCCCACGCCACTAAATCGGGGAACTGGGATCTGAATACTAAAGGACGTCATGTTGGTTGTATAAATCACTAGAGGGTGTAGCCGGGTCCGGTTTCATACAGGCAAACACAACAGCTAATATAGAGAGCCCCGACGCTAGCAAGCATTGACGGTACACTGTACAAACATGATACTACTAACACAATGCATGCACATTTCACTTTCGATTAACAATATCACCTCGGAGAGCAGTGTTAAAATGATAACTCACAACATTGCTGGGGCCGTTCCGTGTGCCTTGCCGTGTACTGTTGTTGAGAGAGCAGCTGACGGCGGGTCTTGATCCGTGAAAAGAACAGGGCGCAGCGAAGGTAGCCTCTACTGATGCCGGAGGCGGCTGACGGCGCGAGTCCGGAACCGAGAGAGGAGCAGGGCCGTGCGGCGCGCAGCGCTGTGCTGATATCGATGCTGGAATCCCACGGCCGTTCCGCACGCAGCGGAATTTGCCGTTACTGATGCTGGAATCCCACGGCCGTTCCTCACGCAGCGGAATTTGCCGTTACTGATGCTGGAATCCTACGGCCGTTCCTGCCGTTACTGATGCTGGAATCCCACGGCCGTTCCACACGCAGCGGAATTTGCCGTTACTGATGCTGGAATCCTACGGCCGTTCCTGCCGTTACTGATGCTGGAATCTCACGGCCGTTCCACACGCAGCGGAATTTGCCGTGACTGATGTTGGAATCCCACAGTCACTCGAACACCAACACGCTGGCGACCGGCGTAGGGTACCCAGCAGCGGGTGGTGGACAGGTGCGACAGCGCGGGCTAGCCATGGTGACAGACTTGCAGGCGTGGCGAGGCGAGACAGCTGGTCGTGGGCGACGAAAAGCGTGTAGTTCGAAGATGGTTGTGCTACACCGCTATCACCAATGTAAGTTCTCGTTCCAGTTGCCCTTCCTGTCACGCCACACGTCTCGTTCGCACACGCACAATCGTACATTTCGAGATAGTTCACTGTATTCTGGATTATCTCGATCCCGCCGGCACTGCTGTTTTGGCGCCGGCGGCTCACAGGCAGGTCTCTCCCCGTCTGCCCGCTCCCACGCTACTCGCGCGGGATGCCTGGGGTGTGAGGACGGGGTCACGAGCGCCTCTAGCGGCGCCCGCCAAACTAGCTGCATTGCTACCGGTAAGGTGAAACATCACCCTTACATATATATAAATATATATATATATATATATTTATATATATAAATATATATATATACATTTATTTAAATATATATATATTTTATATATAAATTTCACTACTTTGGTTTCATATCAATTTTCCCCGAAAAAATATGTTTCATCACAAAATTACAATTTGCAAAAGATATTAAAACTGGAAAATATATTGGAGAGCCAAGTATAGACAATGCCCCCTCTCCCAAAAAATCAAAGCAATATCTATATTTGTGACTGACATGTCTCATGTCTCAATATATATATATATATATATATATCGCCTTGTCAATAAGTATACCAGCCTCCTCCTTAACTTGGTTGTGATTCCAAAACACACCATCTATCCAGTTACGCAGCGGAAATATCGTTAGGCTACCAGATTGGTTCCATTTTTCCGCAGTTTTCGCTAGATGTGTGGAATAAAGGCGTCTGGATTAAAATATACCCGGCGAGTGGAATGAAATTACGAAGAGTCATGGAATAAGAAGACTGATGCTGATATCCAATTAAATACATTTGCTGTGATATTTTGATTGCTAATGGCTGATCCAAATAAACCATCATCTGTTCCTATTTACATTTCCATATTATTATTTCTTTGCTTCGGATATGGCATCTATGATTATCTTTTTGGATTTGAGGAAAATGGATGTGAAATGACATACATGTATGAATACCCACAATTTGTGGTAAGTAACCGTGAAAGCTAATGTGCTGTTCATGAAACATCTTACATATGTACATACCAGTTGTTCCCTGCCTTCCCGACACAATTTTAATAACCCCTTTTCAGCAGTCAGGGGAGGCCATTACCCCACCCTTCAAGATTTATGCTGATTTATCACAAATAGCGTTCATTGTTTCCCAATGTGTTGGTTGCACCTGTCTACTCACTTCAATCTGAGTGTCACAACTTACAATAAAAGCAAAGACTGTGAGCGCACACGTAATGGTTGGCTGATTCATGCTGCTTAGCTGCTCTGCATGCCATTTTAAACAGACAGGTTGATGGGAGATGCGAGGAAGTGGTGGGATGTGAATGATTGAAGTTAAAATTAGTTATAACAAGTGCAAAATGTCTTGGGAAACACATATTTTCTTACTAAATGTGATATTCTGTATCAAATGGTGGGTATATTACAGGGTTTAACTAAGTAATAACTAAGACGGGGACATCCACGTAAATAGCCCATATCTCAAGCAATATATTTTTGCCTAAAGTAATTAAGATTATTAAGTTATATTCAATACATTGGTAGGTACATGCAAAGGTACTACCAGAGGAGACATCACACTTCCATACACCATATTATAGATAGATAGCTCAGTCGGGAGAGCGCTGGGCTTCTGACCTACTCCGGTAGTGGCAGCCCGGGTTTTGAGTCGCTTCGGCGCTCGCTATTTGCTCCTGACTGGGATGGCCTACGGCCGTTGGCAGCGGTCGCACTGAAGGTCAGGTGACGTCAGTGAGCAGGGCGGACCGTGTCCAGGTATGCCGGGAACGTACAACTTTTGTCTAAATTATGCCGACCAACAGGAATTGTATGATCAGGTGGTGGGGTCAGGGCCTGCACAACAAGCTCTGCTTAGCGTGGGTCCTGACCTCGGAAATCCATCCATACCAAAACATTCAGACGCACAATTTCTTAAAAATTGACAGGCCTTAGTCTACCTTACGGTTGATCGGGTTTGTGAAAGGCCCTAAGCCTGGAGGTCCCGCTCTCGTCCAAGCTCATTAAGTTCCCTACTGTCTCAAATAACAGTGTCCGGATAAGGTACCCGGATGGTAAGCCCAGTGGGCATCGAGACTGGCCTTGAATGAGTTCACCGTGTGTTGTGAACAACACTTTGGCTGGCAAGCAGGTTCCAGTCATTCACTACCCTAAGTGGCGATGCTGATCCCTCACTATGGATGTCGCACGGTTTACAGGGCTTGTAGAGATGTCCTCTTGTAGTGGCATCAGTGGAGGGCACAAATAAATCTGTCAGGATTTGGTCCCCACGACCATTATGGAACATTCTGGTAAGTGTGGAATCATGTCTCCCCGTCTGCCGGTCTTATAAGTATAGTGCACGGCAGCTCAGGAGCTCTCAGTCTCTTCATAGGGCAGGTGTCGAAGGCTTGACACCATGCGATTCGCCCTCCGCTGGACCCTCTCCACCAGTCTCTGGTCGGCCCTGTTGAAGGGGCCCCACACGAGGTTCCCATATTCTAGTTGTGGCCGAACAAGTGCCTTGAAGAGCAGCGGCAGAGTGCATTCATTGATCAAGGCGAAGGAGCGACGAATGACAGCAAATATTTGAGTGGCCTTGGCTACAGCTGCTGAAGCATGTTGCCTAAACTTCAGCTCACAGTCGATGTGAACTCCCAGGTCTCTCTCAATTTGCCCGTCGCTCAGCTCGGTGTCCCTCATCGCATACTGAGAGTGTGGGTTGTTTCGACCGAGGTGCAGAACCTTGCACTTCGCCTCGTTGATGGGCAGCTGCCACTTGTCAGACCATCTGACCAAAGCTTCCAGATCAGACTGTAAGCTGGACACCTCGAGTGGAGTGGCCACACTGGAGTAGGCTTGGTTGTCGTCCGCAAAACATCTTCACGGACCACAATGAACAACATCGGGCAAAGGCCTTAAAGGGAAATGTTTCACATTACATAAGATTTGAGGTTGAGATGGCCAAGTTGTTGGATTCCATTGAAATTAAGTTATTGTAGAAGTTTAAAACACCCACAAGAGTCTAATTGAATAAGTAAATTTCGAGTTTGGTTTTGACATTCTGCAAAAAACTAAGGCCCTAGTGTATTAGGGTAGCCTCTTAAGCGATTTGTCGTCATCCCTTGTTATCAAATGTTGGATTGAAAGTAGGACTTGTTTTACATGTTGGCTATACGATTTAGCCATACCACTAGATACATTATGACTGTGAGGTTTTTTCTATTCCAAAAAGTTCCTTTCATCATGACGTCATCAGCCAAATACCTATAACTTAGTTTTTTCATGAAATTGAGAACTGTTTGTAAAACAAAAGTCAGAATCGTGTTCGGCACCAATTATTCATATTTGCACCACAGCGGCGTACATTAAAAAAAATTAAAAAAAAATAGTCCGAATGTTTTGTATGGATGGCTTTCGAGGTCAGGACCGCGCTAAGCAAGCTTGTTGCGCTTGGCCCCTGACTCACCCACCATCGCGCAGATTCCTGTTGGCTGCAGAATTAGAGACGAAAGTTTTACGTGCCCGACACTACCTGGACACGGTCCGCCCCGTCTCGCTTGACGTCACCTGGCCTTGAGTGCGACCGCTCGGCCAGGCCGCAGGCCATCCCAAGTTTTTCAAGGGAAGCAAATAGCGAGCGCCGAAGCGCTCAACCCAGACTGCACTACTGGGATAGGTCAGAAGACCAGCGCTCTCCCACTGAGCTACAGGGGCGGACAAAAAAGTATGAAAGTTGTACATTGAACAACTGTCAGAGAAGTGAAACATTCCCTTTAATGATACGCCATACAGCTGGCTTGAAGATGTCACTGGGAGAGTATTTTTCACTTGATCGGATCAATCAGGTCTAAGCATGATAACTCCTCTGGGGTCGCAACCTTAACCTTACCTTACCTTACGTTACGGTCATCGGGTCTGTTAAAGGCCCGTAGGCCTAAGGTACCCGTTCTCATCGAGCTCTAAGTTCCGTTCCGTTTTCAACCTGTGTCTGGCATATGATACCAGAGAGGAGCCCAGTGGGCATCCAGTTTGGTTTTGAAGGAGTTTACCCCGTTGGCGAGCAGACCACCTTAGCTGGAAGGTCGTTCCAGTCATTGATCACCCTAACGGCAAAGGCTGACCTGGCCCTGCAGGCTGCTGCGGGCTTCAGAACCTTGAATGGGTGGCCTCAAGTCGTACTCTTGGTTGCAAGACTGAAGAAGTCACTTGGGTTTGCATCAACTCCATTGTGGAACAGCTGGTATGAGTAAATCATCTTCCCGTTTGCGTCTGTAGTACAGGGATGGCAACCGCAGGCTTCTCAGCCTATCTTTGTAGGACAGGTGACAGATCTTGGTCACCAAGCGACTCGCCCTTCTCTGCACCCTCTCGACAAGCTTTTGATCAGCCCTTTTGTACGGGCCCCAAACAAGATTTCCATACTCAAGGTGTGGTCAGACTAACGACTTGTAGAGGAGTGGAAGTGTGTGTTCATCTATCAGAGCGAAGGAGCGACGTATGACCGCCAGTATCTGGGTGGCTTTAGCTACAACTGACGCTGCTTGTTGCCTGAACTTCAGCTCTGAGTCGATGTAGACACCCAGGTCCTTTTCCCATTGAGTACTGGCTTTTTTTTTTTTCAAAAGCATTTGAACAGAACTCAGCTGCTCATAGTGTACTGGAAGTTGATGCTGGCATGCCCCACATCCAAGACCTTGCACTTAGCCTTCGTTGAAAGGCATCAAGCCAAGTGTCAGACCACGAGGTCAGGAGCCTCCAAGTCAGCTTGCAGTCCGGATGCATCTTGGACTGTGACGACTGCGGTTAGTACAACTTTGGTGTCATCGGCAAACATTCTTCAATGGTCAATGGAACGACATCAGGCAAGTCATTAACATACACAAGAAACAAACGTGGACCGAAAACTAAGCCCTGAGAGTCCTGAGGTACCCCACTAGCAACATCTGTCCAATCAGAGGAACATCCATTCAGGACTACCTGTTGACGTCTCGCTGTCAGGAATGCTTTGATCCATGCGTGGAGCTTGCCACAAATTCCGTAGCTCCTCAACTTGTAGAGCAGTCGTTGGTGTGGAACAGAATCAAAAGCTTTCTGGAAATCCAAGTAAAAGACATTAAGTGGACTATGTCCTTCCAGAGCCTTACTCCAATCATCCAGAACGTCCACTAACTGAGTGCTGCAAGAGCGTTGTGGTCTAAATCCATGTTGACAGTAAGGACAAGAGGTTGTTGCTGGTAAGATGCTGTAGGATTTTGTCACGGATCATGGACTCACACACTTTGCAAAGCACGGATGTAAGGCTCACTGGGCGATAGTTTCCAGGATCCTGTTTATTTCCCTTCTTGTAAATCGGCACTATCCTTCCCAGAGTCCAGTCGCGTGGTACTGTGACAGTGTCCAGGGACTTCCTAAACATGAGCGTCAGTGGAATGCAGAGCGCATGGCGTGCCTCTCGCAACACCCGAGGGTGAATGTCATCTGGACCAGGAGCAGTGGATGGATTTAATGCATGTAACTTGAGTTAGACTTCTCATGGTGATATGTCAAGGTTGGATAGCTCAGGAGCTGATCTTTCTAGTGTGAGGATGGGGATGTCAGCAGATGCTTCCCGGGTGAAAACGCTTTCAAAGTACATGTGCAGTATCATCGCGACTCCTTAGCATCATCGCGACTCTCGAGGACGCCTGTGTTGCTACGGAGATCTCCAATTCCTGATCTCGTCCTCAGTCTGGTGTTTGTGTACCGCCAAAACGCTTTGGGGTTAGTTTTCAGGTCAGTAACCAGTTGAGTTCTCAAATGTCTGGCGAAGTTTCTTTTGAAAGCCTCTGAGTTTATTTCTGCTGGTTATATACCTGGGCCAAATTCGAGTTGGGTCGTGTGACGCGAACCGATACCTGCCTGCCACAACTGCAGCTTCAGTTTCTTCCAACCTAAGGGCTTGACTGGTCATGTTTATATATTCTCTGGAACTGGAACTTTCTGGCTGTGGGTTACGCATTCCCTAACCGAATTTACAGTGGTTTCCCTGAGGAAACTGAAGTGCCAGGTCTCGTGTTGAGCCTGTGGTCAAGCATCGCCAATAAACAGCATACTTATCTGACAGTGTCAACACAGTTAGTGAAGTTTTGCTTTGTGGAAAATTAGCCTTTTGTTACAAAGAGGTATGTGTTGAAGTGTAACATGCAAGTTTGAATCTCAACACAACATGGTCACTCTTTCCTATCCCCGGGTGATATTCGAGTGATGACAACATACCCTCCTCGTTAGTCAGTACTAGATCTAGGGTACTAGGAGCGTCACCCTCTCGGTATCTTGTTGGCTGGGTTACATGCTGATACAATAAACAGTCATGCACCATGTTGAGGAAGTTGTGGGCCACGTGTGACTTATGTGCTGGGCAGAAATTAGTTGCCCAATCAATTTGAGGAATGTTGAAATCCCCACAAATTAGTAAGTGGGAAGGGTTCACTGCCAGTACTGTGTGAAAGAGGTGTACCAACTCATCCACACTCTGAACCGGGTGCACAGAAGGGCTACGATACAGCCAGCCAGCCACCAATTGATCTGTTCCCCTTAGTGTAATCCTAATCCAAAGTTGCTCTATGTTGCGGGTCTCCACAAAAGATATTTCACTGGCTTGAAGGCTGGTATAACTCACATATACACATTTGCCACTAATGCCTGAGGCTCCAAGATTATGATCATCCATGTGGAAGTTTGTAAAAAGATTATAGCCAGGCACCGTCAGCAAAGCAGGGGCTATTGGGAGCCTCTGAGCCTTTGGGATGCATTCAGTTAGAAACATAACATCAGGCAAATTATCTGAAATGACCGTGCAAAGCTCATCTCGCTTGTTCACCAGCTGGTCCACATTTGAATACATACATTTGAAGTGCTTATCTCCATGACTGTGTTCCTTGAAGGGTAGTCATTGTTTGGGATTGGGAACCTCCCCTTCTGGTACGGCTTGGTGCTGGGAGCCAGGTCGGGGAGTAGTACTGTCTTAGTTTTTTCTTCTTCTTGTTAGCTGTCCTCCTGCCAATAGGCAATGAAAGGAAATGACCTGGATGTCATCTAAATCGTGCATGTGTAAAAATAATTATAATCGGGCTAAAATCGTGCATGAACATATATTTATGCAAAAGGGGTGCCAATTTTGAAATCAGCGTCACAAAATATCCTAGATCCTAGAAACTGTCAGAGGCCAAACAAGTCATATCAGGTCATCGAAAGTCAGTTACCTCGGTTGACCTCTGAAAAGGTCAACCGTGGTCATGTTCTTGGTGGAAACCATTGCTCCTGAACAACAAACACACGGAAATGCATAAGTTACAAGCACCGAGACTACGGGAAGCCAGTTGTGTCTGACATGACCTTGATAAAAAGGTCATAGGTCACGGGTCACGGGGATGAGAAGTTCCGAATTTTCATAGTATGTGTATAACAGTTCAATAGCAGGGTACTGACAGTTTCATTGCAATCGGTTCATAACTACGTGAGTTATTCCCGAAACAAAACAAGGAGTGTTGGCATCCACCCTCCTTGCGCTGGCGAGGGTTAAGCTTAAACAAATTTATTAATATAAAAGTTCCTCTCCATATTTTTGTGCACAAAGACAACTACCCAAACGTAATTTGTAGCAAATAAAAGCATTTTTACTGAGGTCATATTGCCATTTTATTTTATGACCTAAGGTCACGTGGTCATTAGGGTGGGTCGATACTCTAGGATCCATGGGAGACAGCGAAATTATATGGCGCTGATTCATAACATTATGACTGAGAGCGAAAATTCCGCAAAAAATCCGTATTTGGTACGCGCGATGCAATTTTGCGCGAGCGTTCCCGCCCTCCATTTCTTTAACATTAGCGCGACGCCAGCGCCGCCCTGGCGGCCATTGCGGAACTATGTCCGTCGCTGTTATATGTTGGCTATGGGATATTTTTTTAAGTAAACAACCCTGTAAAAATGTCATATTCGTATTCTCAAATGTCAATGCTTTCATTTATGCAGTGATATGAATTATATCTACGAACACGCGCACGAAATGCAGCCTAAGATGTGAGAAGAAGGAATCTCCTCCCTATGAATGACTCGTTTGCATCTGCATATCAGACGGACTGGCACCTTATCTGGCCTGAATATCTGAGGATCAGTGGTGATACTCAGCTCCCAGCGCAACAGTCTGCTATCCCAGGTTGAATACACTGAGGGGGGGGACTGAAATCAACCCCCCTTTGCATGTGTTCATTTAATACCGTTAAAGTGACGGGTGGAGATAGATGCGCTTGTTTGCGATAGAGTAGGTGGGCCAAAAATGAACTATTCATTAAACGATTTTGGCCAGGGATGGGCTCAATAGCCACCTGGAGAACGATAGATGGTAAATGCGGTGGTGGGCACAGTCGTTT
>VOPJ01002962.1:0-12323 GCA_014673585.1 Semibalanus balanoides | reverse complement strand
TGCTATATCAGTTCAAAACCCATGTTGAAGGTGAACTATTTCCTTTAAATGTGGCAATTTTGCAATTTTTTGCAAAGTTGTCTTTATTCCCATTGTTTGCATTTGTTTTCAAGTTGTTAGCAACTTTGCATATTTTGCCTATTGTTTGATGGGTCTGAAGTATTTTTCCTTTGCATGGTTGGCGATTGGAAAGGGAGTTACCATTTGCTGTGAGTGTGTACTGGTAATCAGTGTTTGGCTTATGAACATTTCACGTCGCGTGACTTGGGCTGTGCGTGTTGCTGTGTACATTCCTATGCCGAAACCCCTCGGGCATTTCGGCACAGTGGGGCACCGTGCACTGTACACATACGAGGAGCAGCCAAAGGCACGGCGTCGTTGTTCGTGTTTTGTCCAAAACATGGCAAAACATCCAGACTGCGTTCATGGGGACCGGACA
Organism: Semibalanus balanoides; assembly: GCA_014673585.1. Taxonomy (NCBI): domain Eukaryota; kingdom Metazoa; phylum Arthropoda; class Thecostraca; order Balanomorpha; family Balanidae; genus Semibalanus; species Semibalanus balanoides. The sequence continues at coordinate 11,884 of VOPJ01002962.1, read as the reverse complement.
CAGAGGAGCATTGACTAACTCCCTGGACACAGGGGCATGTCCAGGACTCTGGCTGGACGCCAGCGTCACACGTTGCAATTATTCATTTTCAGAACAATATGCTATTCATATTTTAAGTCGCACTGATATCACACACAAACATTGTTGGCCACGTTCAAAACATTTTTAACTTGGGGGTGAGCATGATTATTCAACACACTGTATGCTTCCGTCTTCTTCACGCTGCATATTTCCCTGAGGACTGCGTGCGGTTGTGCAGTAATCGCCGCATTCATAGAAAGCTGGTCAATGATCATGCTAAAATCTACGCTGACCTTATTCAATTTCATTTATACTAAACGATGTTCGTTTTTTAACAGGTCGGGATATAATACCGTCAACTGCTGTCAGCACAACCAACGTCAAAGTACAAGAGGTCGAGAAGTGCCGCTGGACGGAATATGTATGTACTGACAGGATATCGGCATCTCCTGGAACTGCTGCTGGTCCAGCTGGTCGATCTTGAAAATGAAGAATACAGCGACCTACGTGGAGTTCTTATTTAAATGAAATCAAAGAAGGCGCACTGATAAAGTGACAGACAAGCGTATAGGACACAATAAAAGACAGATGTAATGTACCGTTTGGAAACAATGCTGTAGTCTATTTCCAAATATATGCGTAGAAAGCATAATGAAAAACGATTTGGTGCATATTTAGACTTTTATCCATATTTCCAAGAGTTTGTCCAGCTAAAACATTTTTGTTTTGTTTTCCTTCTTCAAAGTGAATGCTGGATTTCAGGCCTAGACAGAAATTGATAACATGACGTCATTAGGTTGTCACCGAAATACAGAGGTTAATTTATCAAAACATTTATTTACATTTTAACACAGAGGTTTGTTTATTTAGTATAAGCATTCCACAGGTACAATAAACCAGTTACGGAAGCCGTCTGTTCTTAAATCAATAAGTACATCAACACACACATACACAAACATAAACACAAACACATAACCAACACACACAACACACCGGACACACCACACACACAACACACACACAACACACCTACACACATCACACACACACACATGCACGCTACAGCACACAAGAACACACACCGTGACGCACACACACACGAGCACACACACACACACAACGCCATGACGCATGCACATTATACACACGGTCAACACACCCACGCACATACACACGCTCGCGCTCGCTCAGATACACGCGCAGCGATCATACGGGGGTGATCAGGCTATGAAGGAGAAGGTGTCACGCTGAGCTGCTTGCAACACTGCTGCGGTACGTCGGATTTGAATGGTAACTAGGCGGGAGAAGAATTCTGCTGATGGAAATGGTCCTGTAGAAAGCGGTTGCAGGGTTATTGGGAGACGCGAGTAAGGGAAGTTCACCGGTTTTTACAGTGTTGACCCTTCCAAATGGCACATGGAAGAGGCGAGTGTGACGCGAGCGTCTAACAGGTGTTGCCATGCCGAACAATGAGGTCAGCTGTGCACAGTCCAGCCGCTGGTGATGTACACTGCACACTTGCAGGAATAATAGGTCTGACTGGATGAGTCGTGCCTTAATCGATGGCATGCGGAAATATGAGAGCAGTCTCTCAATATTCCAAAGAAGGGCACCGTTCCCGAGTGTTGAAAGCGAGCCACATTACAAAACCGTGCTGGAGTCGCTCGAACCGAGCAAGATGTGTGATGGCAGCGCGCTCAGATAACGCTGCATACTCAATTTCACTGATCCACATGGCATTGATGCCGCACAGCAAAAGTCGCGTGTTGAAAACGCACACGGCGGGGGCAAGTCGGCATTTGCATGCTACGGATGATGCATTTCCAAGCATTCGGTTTGCTTTGGCGACCGTAGCGTCACTAATGTTGGTGCAAATGGTGAGCTTTGCATCCAAGATAGCTAAGTGTCACGTATCTGAATCGCACTTCAGGTGGCGACCGGCTGAGTTTGTATTTTGGGTGGACAAAAGGAGAGGTACGGAGTTGTGAAGGAAATATATTTGCACTTTGCAGGGTTGAACATTGAGTCCGCCAGGGTTCTTAGACGCAATCGCAGAGGCGATCCAGGTCTGGACTGGGGAGAGCGACACAGTCGGCCCCGCTTCACAATCCTACGGTAAAGTTTCACGTCATCCGCGTACATGACGCACTCACTTTCCATGTGACTGGGTACATCGGTCAAGAAGCACGCAAACAGCAGCGGTCCCAAGATACTGCGCTCTGGGACACCGGACTGTACTGGACTCCTCCAGTCAGACTGCTTGCCGTTCAGCACGACACGCTGTTTGCGATTGCTTAAGTACGACTCGAGCCAATCGTACGCACGACCAGTGATGCAAAATGAGTGTCGGAGCTTGTGCAGCAGTAGCACGTGGTTGACACTGGTGAATGCCGAGGCAAAATCAGTGTAGATGGCGTCAGTTTGTTTGCCTCGCGCGATGGATGTCCAGCAGTGCTCAAGAAAGCAGGAAAGGTTAGTGATGCATCATGAAATATCATGAAATTTATAATTAAATTTTCATATACCTATTTATTAAAAGATAGTAGCCGTTTTCACAATGGTTTATTTTGCGCGAAATGTTTTAAAACATCTTAAGATGTTTTTAAATGTTGTAGTATGAAAGTTTTAGTATACTTATTCTTTCCTTAACTACGCAACTTTGGCAAGCAATTTTTGTCTTGAAATGTCTCTCAGAATTTTGTAATATGTTGGTAAGAATATAGTATTTACAAAATTGCGGTTTTGGTGGTAACTAGCAAGATAATTATGTTATTAGGGGGAGAGTGCCCAATTGCGACCACTTAAGTCGAAAGCACGTCTATGCTTAGCATGGTTACGTCGTATGAAAATAAATGAGGCTTCAGTACGCGATCCGGACATTTTCTAGCAATTAAATAAAGTCATCAATTTTAACAATCAGATCACTTGTATTTGGTAGCTGTAGGATTTTTCGCAGACCCTTGCAAGGGCGGCATATAGGCACAGGGTGCCCTAATTGCACCAATGAACGGGCGCCATTTAGGTGAACCTACTTTTCTAATGTTATTTAACATTGTATTCGACTTTAACAAAATACACGAAATAAAACCGTTCAGTTTTTCACTATTGTGTGTGGTAGTTAACTGTTTGGAACGAAGTTTTCACCGTCCTAGGATTTATGTGACGAAAATTGTTTTAAAGTCTCAATAAAGACAAATACCACGAAGGTTATTACGCCGGGTCAAAATACCACGGGTGCCTTAAATGCGCATGGGCGTCAAAAGTGTTATAGTGCACTGGGCGCAGTACGTATGGGGCGGATTCGGAAAATTTCACTGCAAGTCGGGAAAACAGCAATTGGCGGACATGTTTAATTTTGAATGTGGCTAATTTGCTCAAGAAGGATTTAATAAATGCATTGCTCTCCTAATCAAGACACTTCAGCTTCTTGTCTAACTTCACAATAAAAACATAGCAGTGCAGTAAACATGCATGTTTTCGATAGAATAACACAACATTTTCCGAAAAATGACTTCCTTACAGCGACCACTAACTTTGCTGGCGCCGAAGACCTGAAAACATAATGAGTAGTGAATGGGGATTAATCAATATGCACTAAAAATCCCATATAGGGCTGACATTTTTCGAAGATATGTGACATGGGCGGATTTAGGGACCTGTCGCAGTTTGGGCAACTTTCCCCTAGGCTACTGTGGATGCCAGATCTTCACCTACTGAATTCCTTTTCAGAACATCTTGAACATATCGGTCTCGGGCACGCTTATTGGGTCGCTCAACAAAGCGAACTCCCCTTGTTCATAATGGACCCTCCGCCCTCCCCCAGGCCGAATCGTTTCTAGCGCAATTATTGCAACATGCGAAGGCCACGACCTGTGATCATGAACGCTGCCAGATTGGAGAAACTAAGTATGGCGATATGCTTAACTGAACGAACGGACTTCTAGAGCGCATCATGTTTTCTTTACAAGAAACGAACAATTTGTATCATAATCTGTGTAAAGGAGCTCATTCATGTTTCCATAACTCTTACATTATGGATAAGTAATCGCCTAAAATCAGAGAAACTTACTTTTTCTTGGAATATATCGTATACTAAAAACTTTCATACTAAAACATTTCAAAACATCTTAAGATGTTTTAAAACATTTCGCGCAAAATAATCCATCGTGAAAACGGCTAGTATATTTATTTTATCTTAATACATATCAAGCGCCAAATTACATGGAACTTATTGCATCAGGGTGGCCAAAATGTATTAACGGGTCACTGTGTGTGTGTGTGGGGGGGAGGGGCATTCGCCCACCCAGTTCACATGTTAAAATAGGCATTTTCGGTGCGCTTGGTGTACCCTGCGACCCTACTCCTGACGTCAATAGCCGGCTGCAGCGGCCATTTCGGAGCGGTGAGGCCCGCAGCAGCGTCATTGCGCGGTTAACTGGCGTGATACTACACAGTGTTCCGCGCACCTTACCGTCATGACAAACCTTACCTACACATATTACTCTTGTGACGGGGTATAAATACGTATGTACCACGTTAGCTGGCCGCCGGTAGCCAGCCGTTATTACTATCGATATGTCACGTTTTAGTGCCGAATCACGTTCCAAGACTTCACTGTTATATAACCAGCCAGCACTTCATGGTCAGCAAGTAGCAATGCCTCCTGAACGTAGGCAGTTAATACCTACTGCCGCTAGCGTCGAACAGTTGGGTGGCCGGGTTTTACATTTTGTTAAAAAGGGAAATAATCACCTTTCATTTTGGTTGGCATCAATCTTTTTGGCCTCCGTGATGGTATAGCAAAGATTTAATTTAAATTTAAGAATTAAATACAAATTAATCCCTCATTCCAATGCTGTAAGTTTTACGAACTAAAATAAAGTACATATACTTCTTTCGAAAACTCCTGAATGAGAGTGTTTTTGCCATCACTATGAAGCGCGCCATATATGGCGCCGGTGTTCGAACTTGTCGACGCTGGACAATGTGCCCTGCAACAAATCGACGACACTAAAAGTAAAATAATTATGTTCAGTTCCCAAGTTAATTTTTAAATTGAATTGCCAATGTTGAATTTGTTTGACGAGCTATTTTGTGGAAAAATATTGGCGTGATGATATAAAACAAAGTCTTGTTTCACAAAGCCAGAGGACAAAGGTTAAATAGAACTTTTAATACTTGAAAATTTATGAAAACATTTTTCAAAACCAGTACCGCTTGGCCGCCATAGGGACCCAAGTTAAACTGATAATGGTTTCCTTTTATTCAATGGCTATCAAATTGGTATAGGATCGCCGGCGTAAATATTATCGAACAAGCAGGATTCAAACTATATTTCCACCCTTGCGTTAAGAAAACAATACGGCGAAAAGCCGCAGTTTGATGAGATCCCACAACTACAAGTACTGCAAGCAGCCGGCAAGTAGCGTCATGAAAGCTGGAAAGCTTTATCAACTTTAACTTTTAAATAGGCTCTTAGAGATGTTTTTATGCAAAACGTGATGAATTTACATTATATTTTTGGTCCACTGTTCGATTTCAAGTGTTAACTCCATTTTTGTGGAAAAAGGTGATTATTTCCCTTTAAGCAGGCACGGTTCGTTAGTAGGGGTCGAAGGGCTCAAAAGACGAGAGTCATGCCATTCGAAAGCTTACCGCATGAGGATCTCAGATCTATATTTCTTTTTGAAATCTTGTCGATTTTGTTTTTTATTCCATTTTTGTCCAAATATCGGAACTTTTCCGAATGAACCGATGCTACCGGCCTTACGTTATAGCAGATAGGCTGCAGCAAATGATACATGTTCAAAAACTCGTTACAGCCTGTAAGAACATCTCCAATGATAAGCTGAACCTCATGCTGTTGATATAAGCGCAATCAACAGTGTAGTGAATCGTTCTCAATAGCTCAGTACGGGCTCACCTCACCCGCTCCATGAAACGCCCGATCGACCATCGCGACCCGCCGCGCCAGCGCCGGCCGCCGCCGACACCCCTCTAACCGAAATCTGGTTTTTTCAATTGTGGCCGAAACTTGCGTTGGAATGTTAAATGTCGAAAGTTCTCAGATGGTCGGCCCAGTCCTACACCAAAGACACGGAACGAGGACCAGTAAGACATAAGCCCAGGAAAGGGTCCCAAATTATCTGAGTACGGTATTTACATTATTTAGCTCAACCAGACGTGATGTTGCTTCCTCCCGTTCAGGGCCGCTGCCAGAGACTGTACCGCCCCAGGTTCAGCTGGCAGTATCGGCCGTTGACCGGGCGCCGTAGCCTGTCAAGTGCCGCCCTGTTTGCCAATGTAAGGAGGATGCCGCATGCTCCGCGAACATGAATTTCTCGGTGACGATGCCGTGCCTGAACTGCCTCCCTGATGTTTTTTTCTTGAAATCACTTTTTTTACTCAATGCGGAATTATCTTGCTGAAATTTCTGTAAGCTGAGTTGACAACAATTATACATATGCTTGGGCAAAATTGCACTTGAAATTGGCTTCAGTCATTTTGGTTAGATTATGACGTATTTAGCTGACGATTATAGTTGGTGGAAAGGACGGTAAATATTGTAAAAAAGGAGAAAATAAAGTTTGCAGCAAGTTACTAAAAGAAATCGACAAAGATCGAAAGTGACATTTTTATTAGGATCGCCAACTTGGATTTTCCGAAATTTGTGTTCTTACCCTATTTTTTAATACTAAAAAAACAACATTTTCAAAATTTTGAAAAAAAACCCAAAGATCCAGTGAGAAAACTTAAATGTGCCGCCCCAAGGGGAGGACTGCCAGACACTTCATTAATTCATTTTCCCATTTCCCAAATTTTCTATCATTAAAACAATTGCGTATTGTTGTCGATGCCCGCGAAGCGGCGCGAAATTTTCGAGTTTTCACTTGGATGGCTGTATTTTGACTGTTGAAAAAACATTTTTTTACAGCTGTACGTTCGTTCAATTGAGGGGGGCCAAACATAGTCTTCAGGGACCTTGGGGGGGGGGGGGGCATGGCTCCTTGGCCCTCTTCTGGATCCGCCCTTGTTTCTAGATAAGTTTTGTCTGAGAAATAAAATAGTGGCATTTATTATAATATATGCATATAATATATGCATATAACCTACAAAATATGACTTATGCAAAACACGCTGTGTCTGATCACTAAAACCAAAAAATGCAAACTTAGAAAATATGACATGAGCTTTTTAAAATTGAATATCATAAGTAAGTCAAAAATTAAGATATTGCTTTGTAATTTTGTTTGGATAGGTATCTTTCTTATTTGTTTCTCTAATGTGCATATATTCCGTGTTTTATATGTTCACAAAAATGCGTCAATTTTCACACCAAAAGTTTGTGTAATCTTAGGGGTCAACACTGCATACATTCCAAGTTCTAAGATAACCATTTTAACTACATCGTAATTTCCATTTGTAAATTTTGTATTTGCAATTTTTATCAAAGCTCACCTTTCTATACGGGTTTTAAAACATTTATCGTCTTCCTTCAATTATTGCATGACATGACGTCAATAAAACGTCATCATCTCCCAAAGTACTACATCAATTTATTGCAAATTCTACGTCAATATCTATCATAATTTTCAAGTTATTGATAAAAAGCGGTGCGCGGGTTCAGGGGCGGATCCAGGAGGGGGCACTGGGAAGTGCAGCACTCCCCCCCCCCCTCAATGGAAATTGGCGCCCTTGCGACAGCCCTCTCCCACAATGGAAATTGGCGCCCCTGCGCCGAAGGCGCAATCTTGGCGCCGCAGGCGTCCCCAATACCATATGGGAGCACATTATTTTAGGATATTGGGGTGAATACCGGAATTTACTTGTGCGAATTAAAGACATATCTACATATCGAGCGGAGCCAATTTCACGCTCAACGTTCGGGTCACACATCACGCCATCTCTTGACCCATGTCGCAACTAACGTCCGCTGTCAGGAGCCAGCTCGAGCAGTGCTATGACCCCGTCCATCAATACCATTAAACCAGAAAGGCGTACAATTCCTAAAAAGTAATGTCAGGTCATCTGAGGTCAGGTCAGCACTACGAATAAATAAAAGGAAGTGAAATGGTATAGATGAAAGCTAACAAAAAGGGAACAAAACGAGCAGTATCAGACCAAAAATATATTAGGAATAGGGTATCACGGCGCCAACACTTTCGATAGAGCTTGTCTCGAGTTATCCGACTGCGATTTCCGCTTGTCGCTACGTTGCGTTGTTTTCGAGATCATCATAGGGGGTTGAGAAATCCCCCCTTCAAGGACGTGTAATTATATCAGAGGCCCTCCAGGGCGCGTGTTACGTATATAAAGATGTTCATTCACAAATTTAGCTCAATCAACATTCAATTTGCATTCAGTTACGATTTGTTGACATCCAGGTCATTGACATGACCTCAGAGGTCAGGTAACCTAATGACCCAGGACATAAAAATCGGGCGTCAATGACTTTCTCTCGTTATAAGCAACACGCTCGTTTTTTAATCGAAGCTCTAGCTCAGAAGCGTCAAGGGGTCTTACCACCCCTACACGGTCGCGCAGTGGTCTTACCCTACACGGCCGCCGTGTAGGGTAAGGCCGTGTAGGGTACCCTACACGCCGTTGTAGGGAGTAAGGCCGTGTAGGGTACCCTAAACGACGGCCGTGTTAGAGTAAGGCCGTGATAGGGTACCCTACCACGGCGTTAGGGTAAGACCACTGCACGGCCCCAACGCCTTGTGCACGGGCGTTTAACCCTCCCCGGGAAGTGGGTGGATGCTACCTCCCTTGGTTAAACAAATCACGCAGTTATGAACCGATCGCGATGAATCTTTTGATACCTAACTCTTATCAAATTGTACCTGTACTCTGTAAATTAAGAAATTCCAACTTTTACGACCCGTGACCTACGACCTGTTTCTCAAGGTCATGTCAGGCGCAACTGGCGTCCCGTGGTATCAATCCTGGTTACATGTGTAGTTTCCGAGTGTTTGCTGCTTAGGAGCATATGCAAGATGTTTCAAGGTGACAGTTGTGGCTTCCGCTGAGATCGTGACCTCGACTGACCTTTTCTGAGGTCAACCGAGTTCACTGACCTCTTATGACCTCAGATGACCTTTTCTGGCTTCTGGCCGTTTTAAGAACAGTTTGTGACGCTGATTTAAAATCTGAGATCCATTTTATATAACTATACGTCCCGATTGGGTCATGTGCGTCCACAGGTCAACCGAGATCACTGACCTTAGATGACATGACATTACTTTTGTGAATTTTGCAGTTTTTAGGTCATTTTGTGACGCTGTTTTTCAAAATTTGGCATGCTTTAAGCATATTTAGATGTTTTTCACCATTTTGGCTCGACCAGTATTTAATTTTTGCACATTTACGATTTGATGACATACAGGTCATTGATATGACCTCATAGATCAGGTCAACTAACGACCCAGGACATGAAAATCGTGTGTCAATGGGTTTCTCTCGTCACGAACAGCACGCTCGTTTTGTAATCTAAGCTCTGGCTCAATTAGGGGCGAAACACCAGGGTGTCGTACAAATCCCCCCTCCCCCTAACGGGACACTGCCGCCTACTTACCTGTCATGTGAGAAACATCTCAATCCGTTCACAAGGCGAGCCTTCAGAGGGCATGCACAACACTCACACCTCTGCGAACTCTTCACTAGAGGAAACCCCCTGACGTCATGCCATTCAGTTCCATGACGTCAGAGATGAGTAACACACGTGTTTGTTGCGCAATCATGAAAGACAGCAAGTAGGAAGCAGTGACAATATTGCAGCACAATACTTGATACAGATTTCTGATGTAACGAACAGAGGGCTATCAGCAATAGCCATCCAATTAGTGTTCCTTTGGCCTTTGGGGCATAAATACGGCTGCAATTGTATAGATATTTCACTGGTAGTACCAGTCTTTCGACGCATAGCATGTGACATTGCGATGCAATTGTAATCAATAACAGCACTATATCCAACATAACATTTCCAAACAAGTAAAATTTTTAGCCATGCCTTTTCCTTATGGATCTCACTGTCAAATTATTTCCAAAAGCCTTCACGCTCTCATGATTCCGCTTGTTTTTCCAATGTGCATTGTCCATTGTACAGCGTTCATAGTAAAGCCGAGCGCTCATAGTTAAGCCGTTTATCCGTCTACACACTCAGCGCACCGAGCTGAGAGCGAGCTAAATACGGGTGCGCCAGGAATCCCCGCGCTGTCCCAGAAACTATACAACGTGATACTGTGACCTCTGCTGAGGAATGTTAAGCATATAATGGAATTAAGTTTTTCCCGATCTTTCAGCGTGCGTGGTTTGCACCAAGGCCGTAGAACCATGGGTGTCGGAGACAAAGAGTATTCTGCATGGCTCCGAGTGGAAGATAAGGATATATTTTCCAAGCGGGTGATTGAAAAACCGCGCGACGAAGGAGCGAGGTTTTGTCAGGAACACGCGCGGAAAATATGTCCTATCTTCCACGAAGGAAACATGAAGAATGCTATATCTTTAAGCTAGGTAGAGTTTGATTCAGTTCAGTTCAGTTTTGTACTTGATTTTTCGTCGAAAATCGCGTGATCTTATCTTGCACTCTCAAGGGATGCAAATATAACACATTATTTCACTTTTTCGTTGAACGAGCATTACAAATCTTTATCTTTGCATCTCAGAGGAGTGCGAAGATAAGAATATTCCTGCATTGCAGACCCAATGGAAAATCAAACTCTACTAGAAAGATATAGAGATCATATAGAATAGAGAGGCCCTACACAGTACTCATACATTTGCAGCAATTCAGTGGTCTTTTTAAGCAATAAGTTTCTCCTACAGATCCTTTATAAATAGCGTGCACCGATGCCAATAACATCTTTATCTGGGAATAATATTTTAAAATAATTTTGTTTACATTATAAATATTGCTACAAAGCTGTCCTCAACATAAAAGACTCAGTGGCTTAGTTAAGCACAGGCATCGAGAGTGTTAACAAAGTGTGGCTTAAAAGACCACTGAATTGCCACGAAATTCAAATGCTTCGCAAAGGCAGGCCTCTCTATTATATATGATCTCTATGGTCGGAGACGGGGGAGCGGGCTGCACGCACCCCTCAACATTTTCGAAATGTTAACATAACATTACGCCCATGGGCGATGGATGTAAATAATTGACTTCAGAGTTCAGAATGACTCCGTCTCCCCTCCCCCAACTTTCGGAAGGTGGCGGCGCCCAACTGCATAGAACAACGTCTGCACTACCTCCCCGCAATCCTTCCTCGGCAGGCTGGACTCCTATGTGTCTCCTCCCGAATGACACGACGTGCACATACAGATCATCTGCAGGCTTACCAGGACGTGCTAGGGCTTAGCCCGGACGTGCTAGGGTTTAGCCGATCGAACGGGCGGACTAACAACTGGCCGGCAGCAGACCGGCTGCGGTAGACCACAGACAACTCCGAATTCGGGACATCCTGCTGATAATACACGCAGCAGAGCTAGGAGGATGAGGGCGGGGGTGGGGCGACGTCGTGCGAATATACAGGAATGTGGAGCGGCTGCATCAGCTGTGTTGGGCTACCGCCATCATCTGCCGTCTGCAGCAGGGGCGCAACCACGTCCAAAAAAGTTGTGCGGACACATTGGCGTTGGGGGGGGGGGCGCCATCACCCAGGAGGCGCCATCGCTCAAGGAGCGCTCTCGCAAAAAAAGAGATATCAAAAATGTGACGTTTTTAGATGTAGGTAGTTGTATGTACCTGTAATCTACTGTAGTACTGAAAAATAATGTCTCTATCCAGGGGCAGATCCAGAACGGAAGTTTGGGATGGGCCACTGGTGTGTTTTTTTTTGGGGGGGGGGGGCAAAGTCCAAAAAGT
>VOPJ01002960.1:0-11603 GCA_014673585.1 Semibalanus balanoides | reverse complement strand
GAGAGAGAGAGAGAGTTTATTGAGGACTCCATAAATGGCTTTTCAGGCCTCACGTCATTGACAGTGTTATATATCAAACCATGATAAAAACACAATTATCTAGCACTGCTATCTTAAAAGCCTCGTTATAATGTACCGATTCAGAGTTCAGACACTATGTAAACCTAAAATGATAACACAATTAAAACAAACAGCATGTTCACATAGCGCACACGTTACGACCTCATCCCAGCCTCGGGTTCCAGGTGGCAGCCGTTCTGCACGGGAAACTTCGCTTTGCGCGCTCCGTCTTAACAAGCGGGAGCTCCAGCATATTCATGTCAGTGCCACGAGAGGTCCTGCTTCGCAGACATCTGAGCGCCACACAGGGACATAGCTAATGTTTTTTTACAGGGTGCGGCACAGCTCATATGTCGCCTCACTTAGGGCCGCATCCCTCTCCCCAGCTTCATCCAGTCGCCGCTCCACTAGGCCAGCATCCCTCTCCCCCAGCTCATCAGTCGCCTCACTAGGCCGCATTCCCTCTCCCCCAGCTCATCAGTCTTCCTCACTAGGGCCGCATCCCTTCTCCCCCACTCATCAGTTCGCCCCCAGCTCATCAGTCGCCTCACTAGGGCCGCATCCCTCTCCCCCAGCTCATCAGTCGCCTCACTAGGGCCGCATCCTTCTCCCCCAGCTCATCAGTCGCCTCACTAGGGCCGCATCCCCCTCCCCCAGCTCATCAGTCGCCTGAACCGCAGCCAATCCAGGGCTTCCAGGGTAGGTGTGACGTGTGCCCGTCGTTTCAGTCCCGAGACTATCCGTGCTTCCAAATTTATAGCCTTCTGAATACGCTCCCCCTGTGTTTTGGCACAACCGCCCCATACAGTCAAACAGTAATTGACGTGGGAAATACCAGGGTTTGAACATAAAGGGAGGTACCTGTGGCACCTCTGGAGGCTCTGGTCTCACAGAGGGCGCCTTCGGAGTTATGCGGGCGGAGGGCGCCTTCGGAGCTGTGTGGGATGGCGCCCTCAGAGGTGCATCGGAGGGCGGCTTGGTGTGCGGGAGCCGGGAGGGCCGCCCTCGGAAATGTGTCGAAGTTTACCCCTCCCCCTCCCCACTCAACAACACTTTTCGCTGACGGTGCCCTCATGTGTGAGTTTGGCGCCCTCTTGAGAGCTTCCCCTCTTGACGGATTTATAAATACGTCACTGTCTGTGTGGTGGGATGTGGCTTTAACCCTCATCCTACTGGAGCGTTTTTCACCTTCGCCCTACGGGGGTCTGACACCCCCCCCCCTCCTGCTAACTTCCAAACCAAGCAGCATAAAGAAATGCGGAAAAAAACAGCATGTTGCCTGTCATGTGAGAAATCTGCTGATGTATCATTTTTTTGTTTCAGGTCAACGGGTGACCTTCCAGGTCAAATGAGAGACATAAAATCGACCACATCCAAAAAATAGTAATTTTGCTCAGACCGTCATAATTAGTAAAGTTATGAGAAATGATTTGGTTGGCGTCAAGATGTTGGCTGTTGAATTAGCTATCAGACCATATATCGATTTTTAGGTCTTGGTTAGTACCTCTTAGGTCACGGAAATCGTCATCATAGATGGTTATTGCTATGATCGATTAGCTTTAGCAGCCTCGACTCGATCACGTCCTGAATAGCGATCAGAAGACCTCAAAATGAGAAAATGACAAATGCAAATACAAAGTTATGTTCCTAGACCAGTTTTGGCTCCTGAATACAGAAAAGGTATTTATCTGTTCGTATCTGGTAAAAGAGTAAATGAAAAATGAATTAAAACAATGACGTAATAAGTGTATTACACTTATGAAGCCATTACTCAGTCAAACATGTAGATATTGCTTTGAAATTTGGTTTGGGAAATGTTTATTATCAGTTATCTCATATGTATTCCAGTTTATTTAATTGTCTTGGTAAATTTTGATTTTGAAGTGATTATAAAAATGGGGTGTAAAAAACATAATTTTAACATTCTTAAATTGTCATATGGCAAATGCCATAAAATGGCATTTGCCTTAAAGCAAATGCCATTTTATATCTTTTCTGTTTTCCGTTTGCAATTTGCTGCAAAACTCTACTTAAGTTATTTTCAAACATTTATCGTTTTTTACGGACATGACGTCATCAAAACGTCAATATCTCCAAAAATACCAAACTAATTTCAACGAAATTTCGACAGAATATGTACAATTGTTGTAAACTCAGCTACGTAAAATGTAGGGAAAATGCGCAAAAGGTAAATATAAAACTCTGGGGGCCTGTCAGCCCCCATCCCGTATTGCAAGGGTTAACCTGCGTGTCACTGGAGGGGGGCTTTTTTAGCCCTCCCCCCGAGGAATATCTAGAATATCTCACGAAATAATGCAGCTATCAACGCCAAATTTCTAGTACCTTACCGAGCATCATTTTTACCCCTTATGTGGATTTTTTGTAATTTCGTCAGATTTTTTTAAAAGATATAGCTAATATAGTGACGTCACTACACACAATTTTGACACCAAAATCAGCTAAACTTTAGGAGACCGTACAAATGCCATGTAGTAGACAAAATTAAATCCGAAAACGTTTCAAGATGTAAAATGGCAATGGTTACAATATGGCAATCTCGGAATTTTTAAAATATGTTTTTGGCCCAATTTTTTTCAGAAATTACTTTTTTTATTTTCAAAAAATCAAAACTTTCTTGAATATTAAAAAAAAAAATATGTAAAATTTCTATACATAATCAACTACCATACCAAATTTGAAAATGATATCTGTTTTTTACTGAGTCTGAGTGATGACATCTTTAAAGGGAATGTTTCACATTAACATTCGATTTGAGTTGAGATGGCCATTTTGCTGGATTTGCATTGAAATTAAAGTAGGTGAGTTAAACACCCACAGAGGTCCAATCGAAAGTAAATTTGAGTTTGGTTTTGACATCTGCACAAAATAAGGTCCCAATGTATTAGTATCGCCTCTTAAAGCCGATGTCGTCATCTCTCTTTATCAAATGTTTATGAAAGTAGACTGTTTTAACATTTGGGCTATACATTAGCCATACACTAGTTCATACCATATTGCAGCGTAAAGGTTTCTCTATCCAAAACTCCTTCATATGACGTCATCAGCTTCAAATACTAAAACTTAGGTTTTTCATGAAATTGGCACTGTTTGCTGGGAGAAAACAAAATGTCAGAATCGTGTTCGGCAGCAATTACTTCATATTTTGCACCACAAGCGGCGTGCATTGGACAACTTTCAGAGAAGTGAAACATTCCCTTTAAGGTATGAAAGGTAAGGTAAGGTACCCATTACGTCATTTTTTTGTCTTTTTTGACCATATACAGACAAATAAAGTGCAACACTGTATTTCTGAGACAAAAACAGGCCCAGAAACATGTATTTATTTATTGTTTTACTCAATTTCCAATTTTGACCTTTAATGACGTGAATATGATATTTACTTGACCTTTGCTTCACGTACGTTAAGTCAGGTAGTAAAATAAGTATCAATAATCAATGTCGAGTTCTACACGTAAAATGGTATGTAAAACATATGTTGCATGACTTTCATATAATTATTTGGCATGGTGACTATATGTGACCTTACCTTGACCTTTACATTTTGCCAACAATCCCCCATAAGCTCATTCTGGATGTGTATCTTACCTTGTAGAGCACACTGGGTAATCTTGGTTGCAACCAAGGCCTTTGAATGGAAAATATGGCCTATAAACTCAAATGACTAGATTTTGACCTTTGACCTGACCTGTGAAGTCACCACTGACCTCTAGGGCAACACAAATTATTTTACGTCGATGTAATTTTCTGGGCTATCGATCGCCATTTGATTCAGCGAGGTCGTCCTATTGGTTCCGAAGATACAAGGGGGGAGGCTAAAAAAGCCTCTCCAGTAGCTCGTGTTATAGAAAATACACCAGTGACTGCCGGGATAAAGCAAGTATTGCTAGATTTCAGTTAATGATGTATTTTACCAGCTCCTAAAAGCACGATGTCCCGGATAAATAGTTTCCCTGCAAGAGCGCAAGAGAGCAAAACAATAGCAAAAAGTCATGTTCCTAAATGGGAACACAGGTCACAAATTGGTAAATTGGTAAACCAATAGTTAAACACTGTAGTCACAGAAAACATGATACCTGGATTGGACACAACATTTTCGGCCTCTTATTGCTAAGCACAGCAGTGAATGACGGTGCTGGACTCGCATTTGCACGAGCCGAGACATAAGCTTAACAGCTCCATTTCAAATCTCGGCTCTGCAATAAGAGGCCGAAAATTGAGTGTCCAATCCAGTTATCATGTTATCTGTGCTGTAGATAATAAATGGGACAAAGTCAACGGCACCACCAACTTCCGAAAATTTGGGGGGACGCCGGGACGGAGGCATTCTAAAGGCGATTTGTATATGCGACGCCCATAGGAGTAATGTTAAAACCCGAAAATGTTGGGGGAAGGGACACGTCCCCCCCCCCCTGTGGTGCAGTCCCTGAGCGAAGTAGATCTCGCCCGAGCAACCTAAATGCTGCTTCCCAGCATTTGTTTATAAACTGATCTATCAAGATCGTTTCTTAAATTCCTTTAAGGTGGCATTTTGGATCTGCAATCTTACGTTAAGTGAATATATCATTCACTTGAACATATCATTACGTATGAAAATATATCATTTTCTAATGTCAATGATATATTTTCAGATGCCTCTAAAAACATCCGCATGAATGGCCCATCGCAACTGATGTGTATTGTTTCTTAGCTATGATTCATATAAGCTAAATTAAATACATGAGCCGAATACGATTCACTACGGCATTAGTTTTTCGCACTACAACTATAATCAAGGTCAAAAGATGAAGTCATCAGCAGAAAGTGTGCATCACATATAATGGACAAGTTGCAGGTTACCTAAACCCCTGTTTTTATGTATTTGTTTGAACGCAATTCATTTTAAAATATTTTATAGATAGTCAATTTAATATAAATTCACCTATATTATCAGGATTTAAATAATTAAGATATATTTACGTTAATTAACTATCTGCTCTCTGATTGTTTCTTGTGACCGCAATTTGGCTAATAGTTCAGGCGCAATTGATACCTGAGGTAGTTTTTAGCAGTTCGTTAGGACATATTTTTTAATTTGCTACAATTAAGAGGTTCAACGCAAAATTCCAGCATCACGTTAAATTGCGTCGAAATCAAAGCACGGTGATATGGCGGCATTCAGGAGGATATCGCTTCATTTGAACATCATGCAAACTTTACTGAAACCAAACACAAAAAACTAAAATGTGGAATTATACCCTTGCTGGACCAAATCAATAATCTTAACGGGCAGCTCAAAGGCATATTAACGGATTGCTACATTTCCAAACGGCATCCTAAGGATGATCTAGGATCTCTTTCCATACTAGGCTCTGGATCCGACAGACACTATTTCACGACAGCATTGAGGCACGGTCCGCATTTTTGCAAGTAGTTTCTGCGGCAGTGTTTTCAGTTGAGGGCAAAGGCCATCTGGATTTGAGCCCCACTAAACAGCTTTCTGTGGAGCTAACTAAACGAGTTATAGGTGTTTTACAAGAAGAATATCTCCAGACCAGGAAGCAACTAAAGACAGCCATGGGAACTGCACTGCGGCACCATCCCCGCCGACATGTGCCCGTAACATCTTCGTGAGTATGAGGTGGAGGGCATAGTTGTGCCTCAGCCGTAACAGAGCCCATCTCGAACATGTGCTGTATGTGATATTAAGGTGAATAATTGTGTTTTGAATATGCACAGTATAAATCTCCATGACCTTCTGAACAGTTTGGTGTGAACAGTTAATTCAGAGAAAGGCGCTTAATCATTTAATTTCACGTGGGAAATTTTGAAATAACATGCTTTTTTCCCATAGGTAATTGCGGCAATATTATTCTAAATGACGTCCAACATCAAAGTGCTTTATAAATAAATAAACTTTTACATGCAAATATCTCTCTGAATATTGCTCTGTATGCAAAATGATGTGTATCACGTTGATCAGCACATTTGTATTATTATTTTGCACATATTCACCAAACAACCTGCAATTTGTCCATTGTCTTTATTCTGCCAGCGAGCTTTGTGAACGTCCTTTGCTTGGGCTGCTGGCGTGTTTTGAAATGTAATGTTCAGATAAGTAAAATCCATTGAAAAGCAACAGCATCTGGCATTTTTTAACTTAATCTAACCTAACCTAACCTAACCTAACCTAACCAACCTAAACCTAAACCTAACCTAACCTAACCTAACCTAACCTAACCTAAACCTAACCCAACCTAACCCAACCCAACCTAACCTAACCCAACCTACCTAACCTAACTAACCTAACCCTAACCTAATTTAACATGGCTTTTACTTATCTGAACATTACATTTAAAAACACGCGGGCTGCTGTATAGGCTGCCAACGGTTGCTGTTGCACTAGCATGCGCTCAATTTGCATGTTTTGTTTTGCATGCAAATAACAAAATGAATGTTTCCAAAGAATATTGTATTATGCACATATTATTCTGATTTTCGACAGACATGATTCAGATTGCCAATACTTACCTTTAATAGATTCACTTAACCCGCGCCCTGGTGGGCCCCCGAGACAGCTTCACCGTGGTGTGGGGGTGGGGGATCGAAATGACACAAGCATTTGAAAGCTCTCGACATGGAAATTCGAAGTTACCGAGAGCATTTTTAGCTCTAGACAGTAGAGGTCCCCAGAGGTTATCAAAGGTCAAATTTCACAGTTTGTGGACTTCGCTACAACCCCCATATATCTCGTGAACTATGATATAGCTAGGAACAAATGAAAATTCAACCATATGCTCCTAAAAAATGCAGTCGCATTTGGTGTTCTCAAAATTGAGCTCAGATCAGCAGTTTAAGCTCCAGAGGTCATCAAATGTCAAAAATGACATTTTGTTCAAACTAAATTTCATGAATATATTGTTACCTAGAAACGATAGAGGAATTATTTTAACACCATCGAGTTTGTCTCGTCAAGACTCTTTGAAGCATGTACATGGTGGCCTGGTAAGGTAAACTTAAAATTTGACCTCAGGTCAAGGTCATTTGGCGACCCAGGTAGGTCATGCTGCATATGGGGCGATGAAGCCAGACGAGACGAACACAGTGGTGTTATCTGCTCGTCTTTATCTGTATTCTATCAAGAGTTACTGGCGAATCATTGCTGATGACCTCATATGACCTCAGATGACCTTGTTGAGATCCCTGAACAGCAAATGCACCTTGCTAATCCAGAATGAGCTAAAATAATATGATTCTGAAAGAACCAGTCTGATCCAATGCATATTCTCTGAATAGGAAGCATTTGTTTATTTTCCCGTTCACTTGTAATGGGGAGGTCAGGAAACTGACCTGATCTTAGGTCACCGATGCAAAAAATCCCAGATAAACAAGTTGTAGGTACTTATGATCTTATGAAATCCCGCAAGTTTCGAATCTTTCGGACAAAAACTGTGGCTTTTGCACGACCACAAACATTTTGGAAGGCAAGGTCACTTGACGTGATCTGGTGACCTTACCTGAGATGACCTGAGGTCAAGTTTTTGATAAAGTGTGGACAAGGGATGTTAAAGAAATTATATAAAATTTGTCAGAGTGCGCCACGCTGTTTTCCTGTTTTTCTGGAAAAACCTCAGGGGGGTCAAAATGACCCCCACCAGGGCGAGGGTTAACGTTATTTCGTGTGTTTGTTTCTAAAATTTCGTGTGTTTGCTTCTAAAATCATATGCTACAGTAAAAATCCATACCAGCGCATTTGAGAAAGCCCATGCATGATTAGATACTGTCGATTGTCGAAAGCTGAACGCTTCCTGTATTATTTTATAAAAATATGTTATATTTTGTATTAATTTAAATCATATAACTCCTTTGCGTTCATTCATTCATTGTCATTGTCTTTGTTGTCATTGCCTGTGTCATTCATTTTGTCCATCCATTCAACATTGCAACTATTGCAATTCATTGTAAGTCAAATGAATATTGCAACGAGTTATTAAACAATACTAACGTAATATTTCACATGCGAATGACATGTTGACAGACATTCTTCGTGAGCTTCTGATTAAATGGATTCCACAATGTGTCTTCTACCAACATAAACATTTAATCAGTTTTGAGCTGCGACAACAACAGCTCAAAGCTGCCACACAAGACAAACTGATGCTGATTTCGCTGCGCTCCTTCCAAATGTGACGCAGATTCGGCTGCAGGGCAGAGAGAGCAGGCAGTGAAGTAGGGAGACGTTTATGGCGAGAGAAGCGGAGACAACGACGCGGCGAGACAGCAGGCCGGTAGGCAGGCGTGCAGGTAGCTCGCAGACGCTTGGCCAGCGGATATAGAGCCTGGGGCCAGCGTGAGTGACGGACGGGGCTGACCGAGAGCGAGTGCCTGGCGCGGTTATAAGCCTTGGGCCGCCGTGGATGACGGGACGGGGCTGCCGAGGCGGACAGTGCCTGCCGGCGTTATAGAGCCTGGCCAGACCGTGATGACGGACGGGCGCCGAACGAGCGACAGTGGCCGCCGGCGGGTTATAGAGCCTGGCCAGCGTTGATGAGCGGGGCTGCCGAGAGCGACAGTGGCCTGGCCGCGTTATAGACCTGGGCAGCGTGAGTGACGACGGCTGCGAGAGCGACAGTGCCTCCGGCGGTTATAGAGCCTGGGGCCAGCGTGAGACGGACGGCTGCCGAGAGCGACAGTTGGCCTGCGGCGGTTTTATAGAGCCTGGGGCCGCCGTAGAGTGACGGACGGGTCGAGAGCGACAGTGCCTGGCCGAGCTGTTATACGAGCCTGGGCCAGCTGATGACGGACCGGGCTGCCGAGACGGACAGTGGCTGGCCGCGGTTATAGAGCCTGCGGCCAAGCGGAGTACGACGGGCTCCGAGAGACAGCGACAGTGGCCTGGCCGGCGGGCAATAGGGGCAGAGCAGTCGTCTGGGCGTCCCAGTCGCTGCAGTTCGGAGAAAAGGAGCAAGCGAGCGAGAGAGACAGAAATCTCGGAGGAGGTACTGATGACGCGTGTCCGGAGGCGCTGATGACGCGTGTCCGCCGTTGCCGCCGCGGCCGTCGCCGGGTGACAATGCCGGCGCGATGGGCCGCGGAGAGGCCCGGAAGCGGCACATCCCGGTGCAAAGGACCGAAACCGGAACCGGAACAGCACCGGAACCGGAAGGCAGGCCAAGGCGCCGCAGGGGGCCGGAATGTCGCGCAATCCCGGCGCGCCGATTGGCAGCCACCGTGGCGCGGCGAGTTATGGCTCAGCGGAGAATGCGGTGCGTTAACTCGTCAGACCGGCGCAGGAAGCTGTATGAGTGGGTGTGCGGGTCGCCCGGCTCGCGGCTTCTCGGCCAGACCAGGCAGCCTAAAGTTGGCCGATTGACTCCGCACCACACCCGTGCGGAACAATTGATGGAAGTGTTGTCTTCTGGCGGAGGAGGAGAAATCGACAAAAACTTGCTAACGAAAAACGGCAAAATCAGAGCAAAACTTCATCCACTTTGTGAAAGTTTAATCTGGGTAGAGCTGCTCAGAGAGTTTAAAGGGAGAGTGCCACCTCGCAGTCCAATATCGAGTTTTTTGTGTCAATCGGTATATTACGCGTGTCCGATTTCACCTGCAAAGTCTTGTTTCCGAAACTGCCCC
This sequence comes from Semibalanus balanoides, assembly GCA_014673585.1. NCBI lineage: Eukaryota > Metazoa > Arthropoda > Thecostraca > Balanomorpha > Balanidae > Semibalanus > Semibalanus balanoides. Next base: position 1,910 of record VOPJ01002960.1, on the reverse strand, counting down.
CATTAGATCAAAAAATACATTTGCACCAGAAATGATTGACAATCATTCTTAAAATTGGAGTCGCCTCCGCACTATTTTGAATCACTTCTTTGCGGGCTAAAATTGTCTTTTGAATATTGCAAACTCAACATCACTATTCAGCCAGTGAACTTTAAAATAAATAAAAAAAACGTATGCAGTTAATTATATTGTCAGCAATATTAGTTTGTTTCATTATAAAAACAAACACAAATGGCCCAATTTCGGCCCAAAAGCTCTGTCTCGACTTTGGTCCGAAAAAGAGTAATGACGTTACCCTCTAACACAGATAGACGTTTCAAGGTCAAGTCGGCGAATTCCGGCTTTCGCGGCTTTGGCTTTGGGCCTCGGCTTGGGGCGGGTGAGCTATTGTTTGTTACATTGCTAACGAGACAAACTCAGCTCAGATGAACCAAACCAAAACCAAACCACTGTTCTGTCTGTCAACGACAACGCTTGCATGCACAAGGTACGTATATTTTTGTATTGCAACATTATTTCTTAGTGTTTTAACTTTGTATTGCTAATGTACTAGTATGCAATTGTGAAAGCATTGAGTAATAGTCAATTTTATTTATTTTTAAAACCAACTTCTCAGGTAATCACTGCTCATTATATAAGTACTTAGGTAATTCTGAAATTAAAAGGGAATTTTGTAATGAAAAAAATATAATTTCAAAGACCATGAAGGGGCCCCCAACAAGACCGAAAGGGCGCCTGAGCATGCTGAATCGGCCCTTAGCCAGCACGGAGGGTCCCAATGCCCTTTCAATGCTCAGAAGGGTCTCTTTCAACGCTCGGGAAGGGGGGCCCTCTTGAGGCAAATTCCTGGCTATGTCAGTCATGTGTACTATGGCAATTTGGACCCATTTTTGGAACTATTCCATTTTTGGAACTTCGTACCCAAAAATGGGTACGCTTCTTCCGAAAATGTGTACGCTCGTTCCAAAAATGGGTATGGAAATAGACCTTCACGACTAAACAGTGGTCCACACATTGATCGGTGCATCAACGCATTATGCCAATAACGTCATCAAGTTCAACACCCTTGACTCTATTGGATAGTATGTCACAAATAAATATTTTATGTCACACAATTTGTATTTACATTATATTATTGTTAACCGTCAAAAAGGCATCTCTTGAATGGTATTTGTATATTTTGTCCAGCAATCTATTTCCCCCTCATCAATGGGTGATCAATGAATGTAAAAATAAAGATCCCTAGGTTTTGTCAGTGAATAAAAAAGTATGTTTTGGAACTAGTGTAACCATTTTTGGAAAAAGCGTACCCATTTTTTAAAGAAGCGTAGGTACCCATTTTGGCATTGGTAGGGCAGGAGTCACACTTCCGTACACAGCACTGTAGGTAGTGTGACAAGCCTGGCAGGCGGTGCAGCTGGTTTGATAACACTGGAAGGCGTATCAATCATACTTAATGGCCATAATATTTTGCAATATCCATCCAATTCGTAAAAAAAAACCCGAGCTAATCCTGACTCGCTAATCCCCAACCAATATGGATGCGTTGAAATGTCGCCGGAGGCTGCGCCACAAACTCCATCCAGCCAGCGAAACTAGGCTCTAATTGGATTGTTTCCCTCCCAATGACATCATCAAGCCGGCTGTACCGCCCGCCACTTGTTCAGGTTTGTCACACTACCTACGTCCTACAGTGCTGTCTACGGAAGTGTGGCGCCTGCCCTACCAATACCCCCATTTTTGGGTATGGTGTTCCAAAAAGGGAATATTCCAAAAATGGGCCCAAATCACCATAGTTCACCTGACTGAGGTGCCTGTACAAAACTGTCTCCCCCTTGTCCCCCCCACCAAAATGCGAAATTTTGTTTGGAGAAATGTTAACAAAGGCTATTATTCTTGTTTTTCAGGAC
>VOPJ01002959.1:0-12322 GCA_014673585.1 Semibalanus balanoides | reverse complement strand
TAGAGGGGGGGTGTTCAAACACCCCCAGTCGGGCGAAGGAAATGCAGAGGCCCAGTCGGGCGCGGGTTAATCCTTTACCTTTGTTTTTCGATCTTTTCTGCTTCACCATGAGCATAGGCCATTTATATATAACTTTTAAAGACATGCCATGCGCTACACTGAACTGTTTTGGCGAAAGATACATTGTTTTCTGAATAACCGAAGAAGAAAATGGGGCATCTCAACCACCGATAAATGCACATACGAAGAGTTGCAGATTGCGAAATACGTTCCGAAACTGTATACAGTTGCTTGCTTTGACGTCATAACCTTAGATTGGATCCAGCAGCTGCATGAGCGAATATGAAAGAAAATAGTTCACCTTGGATTGTTTTTTATCACAATTTGACTATATTTTGAAATACAAATTATTTTCATGTCAAAAATAGCCATACATCGCGCCGATTCAGGACAGAAGGACGTACATTGTTAATTTTATCAAAACTATATGCGTACTCTCCGCAACATCAAACGTGGCTCAGCCAATCAGATATACGAAAGTAGTCGCGTAAGATTACTGCATAGCCTCTGCCCAGGTGTGTAGGCCCCACATTCTTGACTTCGACAAAAAGTCTAATATATTCGGCTGGAGAGCCCTTTCAGCCCAGAAAACTTGTGGTTAGGGGTTTTTCAACACTGGCTACAATATTGCTATCTCAGTTCAAAACCCATGTTGAAGGTGAACTATTTTTCTTTTTAAGGACTTTAGGCAATAGGAAAGCTCTTAAAGGACACTGCCTCTTCCGGATGATATCGCAAAACCATGCTAAAACAAGTATAAGGGACTAAATAGTATTTGTATTCGTCATCTTATGCTCACCAAAGCAGCGCAAATACAAAAATATATTTAATTTCATTTTTCATAATAATATAAAAACGGTTTGCGATTTCCACAAACCACTAGATAATATGGCAGCGATTGAGCGCCAAACTCAGCGCAGTTCAGACATTTCCGTATTTGTAAACAACACTGTACAGGGAGTACCTTAACAATGTAAACAATCCGATACCAAAAAAAAACTCTGTTAGAGAAACCTTCATCAATGGTTAAAGCGAAAAATCCTTTGGAAAAGTCCTCCATCCCTTCGGAAAAATGCTTTCTTTTATGCTTAATAATGAGTTTAATTCAGGCATAATAAAACATTATTTGTTATGATATTACAAATTTCAACAGAATGCTTGAGCAAAAAATATCATCATTGTCCATAGTTGCACAACGCTGCAATTAATTGTTTTTTACGTAGTGGTGGCGGACTCGTCAAGCTCATTGGCTGGAAGAAAACTGAACTTTGAACGATGATATTGGGCGACTGGGCGCGAATTAAAAAAAAAAACACAGACTTCATGGTGCTTATCAAATCCGATTGTTATTTAACATATCAAATTTTATTTTGAACAGACAGTGTCCCTTAAAGCAGGGTTGTGCTCGATTGCGCAATTGACTCAAGTTGCTTCCGTCTTGTGGGCAGCTCATCACAACTGATAAGGAGGGAATGTCAGAGGTCGGGATCAGATTAGTAAAGGTGCAAGATTAGTAGAGGTGTTTATAGGGTTTGACGATGAATTGCTCCTTCTCAAGAAATATAGCATCTCCTACCGGCAGCACTCGGGACGCTGCCTGAACCGTGAGAGATCAAGTACAAAAGGGTGACAACTTGAGTGTCAATTACGGTCTATGCGGGCTGGTGTCCGCAAAAAGCCACTCGACACTTCTTAAAGCGAACGGTTGTGGGGAATGGTTGGGAGTAACGCTCTCGAGGGGAATTGTGGCCACCTGGGAAGGGATCTAACAAGCAAAGTAGCTAACGTGAAAACTGTGAGAATTCTAAATTAATCATAGTATGGCTCTCTCGCTCCAAGCTTGCCTGGAAAACGCAGTGGGTATGTGTGTCAAAAGCATTTTCGTATTTTTTTCCGAATCCAAAAACATTGGTCCTGATTGTGCACAGCGCTATATATTCAAGGATGGCCGCCGCTTCGATAATATTGCTGGGACTCGTTTTGCGACATCGGAATTGGTGCCAGCGTTACCTCACACAAAGCCATGGGACTACGATGGCCGAGGAAACTGAACAGCTAGGATAAGTCGCAGCAGTTGCCGCCAGGACCCCAGTAATAGCCGTGAGCCAGGGGTAACTTTTATGTCGCAAGCTCACTAGTTCTGTATTCATGCGGGTCTGTTATTTGAGTAACCACTCGGTAAATAAAATATGTTACAAACAACACGTATCTGATCGGGCAGTACTGGTTATTCATATTTCATGTGACTGGGCACCCGTCCAAACAATAACCCGGTGGGCATTACTAAGCGTCCCTGGCCAGCAAGACATGCTGCGAAGACGCTTATTGCACGCCTGTTAGTGGACGTGCGCCCCCATGGCTGCTCCTGCCAACGAAAGCCGGCAGCGGCCAGTGCCTGAGCCGTACGAAATTCCGCGCAAAACTTTGACCGTTGAAAAGTCTGTCTGTGTTAGAGGGTTAACGTCATCATCTTTTTTCGGACAAAGTCGAGCCAGCACGTTTTTGGCCGAAATTGGGACTATTTGGTTTGGTTTCTTACAATGAAAAAAGCTAAGATTGTTGAGCCTAAGAGAGTTAACTGCATCGCCTCCTGTATTTTCTAAACAGTTCATGGACGTTGAGTGCGCGTTGATGCGTCTGAGTTTGCAATAAGTTGATACATACAAGAAACATGTTTGAGTACACCGACAACAGAAGTGATTCAAAATATGCGGAGGCGGACGCCACACACTTTTATAAACGAAATTATTGCTCAAATCATATGCTGGCAATGTATGTCTTTGTCAGTGAGATACCGCATGGCGGGGCTAGGGTTTTGCAGAGGAGACGCCTAGAACCTGGTATTCCAGGTGAAAATCGTACGGCGATCATCGTTAGTCGAAACCGGTCCCAGATAGACACCGGAATCAAACCTCAGATTTCATTCTTGCAAGGTGGCACTCTCCCTTTAATCAACAAATTGCTCTTGGTAAAAGCTGCTTACATTTTCTTCTATATCAGGACGTATATAAACTTTGTGTCATTTTTGGGTGGTTTTGAGGGGACGTGGCCGCTTTGCCCCCTCTGGATCCACCAGTGGTACCCGAGGTTAATTGCGCCGGGAATACGGCATGCCGATACATTCCATGTTTGTTGGAGGTGTGCTATTCATGGCAGCATTGGCAATTGGATCACGCCAGGGAAAACGACGAATAACTCATCTGAATGCACATCAGGTCATCACATCACATTTTGCAAATATTTATCGCAATCTTAAATCGGTGCTTGTGTTCAGAGTGCGGTGACATGTTGACAACATGGCTTTGCCAGCCTGGCCGTCCAGTGCCTACTTGCAACTCACAGCCTGCCTAGTGCCTACTGCCTATAGTGTCTTGTACCCAGCGACTGTGACCTGCCCAGGGTTGCGCTTCCTGGCAGCCATCTTGTTGAGTGAATGTCCATCCTGAGGCCTGTCGCCGCAGACCTGGGAAGCTGCCTCCGTTGTCAGCTTGACGGCCCGTTCGGTAGACTGGGTGTGACACGGCACGCGGTTCGGCGTGGCTTCTGCCTGATCCTGCCCAGCTCGCTGTCTGACAACTGCATGGTTAACGGTGGTTCCATGGTGGACGGTGGTTCCATGGCGGCGGGTGTGATGTAACCCAACTCTCCATAGGACGGCACATCGTACCGGAGCTCTGGAGCCTGGAAAGCCTCACTGGACTGGAAAGCCTCACTGGAAAGCCTCGTTCTCTCGGATGCTGAGGTCAGGGGGCAGGTGGTCAACAGGTGGAGCCACCGTTTACCATGCCGTTGTCAGACAGCGAGCTCGACAGGATCAGGCAGAAGCCACGCCGAACCAACGTGCCGTGTCACACCCAGTCTACCGAACGGGCCGTCAAGCTGACAAGCGTGAGGGCTTTGCCCAAGGTACTGCGGCGAGACAACGGCGTAGGAATGAGGAGGATTCGTCCTCGAACCGGCAGCTCAGACTGTCACGGGAAAAGCGGCCACAACGGCTGAGGACGCTGGGGTCTGAGAGCCCAGACGCTAGCGCTTGTGTTTTAGAGCTGGTGACTGCGCTTCACCAGTCACTGGGTACAAGACACTATAGGCAGTAAGCACTAGGCAGGCTGTGAGTGGCAAGTGGGCACTGGACGGACAGGCTGGCAGAACCATGTTGTCACCGCACTATGAACACACGCACTGATATAAGATTGTGTTCAATATTTGCGAAATGTGATGTGGTGACCTGATGTGGCGACCTGATATGTGCATTCAGATGAGTTATTCATCGTTTTCTCTGGCGTGATTCAATTACCAATGTTTCCATGAATAGCACACTTCCATCAAGCATGGAACGTATCGGCATGTCGTATTCCCGGCGCAATCTTAACCCGTGCACTGCAGGGGGTTTGCGCCAAATACGAACTGCACGGGGGTTGATTTCCGCCCTTCTGATATCTCGAAAACTACGCTACGCAGCGACAAACAGAAAACGGCATTAGATGTCTGGAGACAATCTCGATCGAAAGCGTACCAGTTTTAAGGTCAGGTCAATATTGTGGTCACCAGAGGTCATCAAAGGTCTGATTTTCCGGTTTTAGGACTTTGCTCCAGAAACCCCTAAATATCTCAGAAACTATGACTGCTAGGAAGAAAAAGAGCAATGACTCGAAAGCTATTGGAAAGTTAAAACGCTATCATGTTCTCAGATTTTAGATAGTTTCAATAGTTTAGGCTCAGAGATCATTGAAGGACAAAAACGTTGTGTTTGTCAAAGCTGTTTTTCGTAAATAGCATTTCACCTAACACAAATAAGGAAATAATTTTGATACCATCGTGTTTGTCTCATCGAGGTGCTTCGAAACATATCAATAGTGACCTAGTTAGATCAACTGATAAATTTGACCTCAGGTCAAGGTCAGATGTTGACCCAGATATATTACATTGTATTTGGCTCGACGCGGCTAGACGAGACAAACATATTGGTGTCATCGGATCGTCTCTATCTTTATTATATTAAGAGTTATTAGCAAAACAATGTTGATAACCACAGATGACCTCAGATGACCTTGCAGAAGTCACTGAGCAGTAACTGCACCTGGATCATCAATGATGAGCTCAAATAAAATGATTGTGAAATAATTGGCCTGATCCAGTGCATTTTTTAAATAGGAAACAGCTGTATATTTCCACTTTCATTTATAATTGGGAGGTGAGAAAATTGACCTGACCTTAGGTAACCGATAACAAGTAGGTTCTTATGCCCTTATTCAATCCTGCAAGTTTCAATTATCTAGTACAAAGACTGTGACTTTGGCATGATACAAACATTTTGGAAGGCAAGGTCACTTGACGTGACCTGGTGACCTGACCTGGAATGAACTGAGGTCAACAATTTCACAAATTGTAAGTATTTGATGCCCATTGCCCAAGTAGCTGTGCAAAATTTGGCGGCGCTGCGCGCCGCTGTTTTTCCGATACTCCGGAAAAACCTGAGGGGGAGGCGGAAATTAACCCCGCTGCAGTGCGCGGGTAAAGCTCGGGTACCACTGGCGGATCCAGAGGTGGAGGGAGGGGGGAGGAATCGGCCACGCCCACCAAAAACTCCAAAAATTGGTACATATTTAACACATATCCTGATATAGAAGAAAATATAGGCAGCTTTTCAAAGGAAAGTTGGTTTTAAGTCAGCTATCAATGCATAAGCAAGTGAAACCCGATGAGTTTTCAGAATTATGTGAAACTTTTGGGAATTTGGCCACCCAGACTACCAGTGCCCCCTCCCACCCAGCTACCTTTATGGACCTTCTAATGTCGGGTACCACCCACAAACCGATCTATGCAGCTAAAGCCACCGAAAAACGACGGAGATCCCTGCTAACGAGTCAATTGCATGGTCCGCGACAGTACTATCGTCGAATGGCAGCAATGCAAAGTATGCCAGATCAGTCGTGTTTTTTGTCCTTCTTTGGCAGACTTGTGACTGATTCTGATTAAACCATATTTTTGATTGAATCATTCTTATTTTACGTGAGTCCTTCATAAATCGATTCACCTCCTCATGAATGATTCAATGAATCATTAATTGAATCATTCATACAAAGAAAATAGGGTGATTGAATCATTCATAGCACAATTTATCATTCTTTTTTGCGGGGACAGCAGAAGCTATACAAACGATAGCCCACCCTCATAATGAGGAGTGGAACTGAGTCACCACATGTCAAGATCACTTTCAGCACCTTCATTTGGTCTGTAAACACCCTCATTCCGAATATATGCATATGCACTGTGATTGCACTTACGCATTGTTATAAATTATTGTGATTGAATCATTCATGAATGATTCATTGAATGAATCATTCATGATTTATTCACGTAAGCTTGTGAATCACTGTAAATAATTCACCAGTGGTAATTTTGAGTGATTGAATACTGATTGAATCATTCATGTTTGCCGGTGAATCATGATTGAATCATTCATTACAATTTGAATCAGTCACAAATATTTTCTGTGGTCAAACCATTGCATCGATTGAAATGAAACTTGGTATGCGTAGATGCCACCGATCAGTTTCCACACAGTGTGACATATAGGGCGACCAATATCACATGTCGCCTTGTAACTGATAAATAGGGCACAAATTGCAAAACATTGACCACTTTAGCGTCAAGGTGCGACCGTTATTTTTCCCGATTGTGGTCAAATTTGGTTTCATCTTACTCAGAGAGCTTTTTTCCGTGGACTGATGCCCAGAAACTGAGGATTTGATACAGACGGTGCTAAGCGGATCACTTCAGTACATATGTGTATGTCGTATAATTTAAGTTGCGATTACTGCGTTTTACGCTACAAAAGCTTAGCGTAATGTAATATATTTGTGTTAAAATTACTATTTGGTAGGCATAATTATCGTAAATGACACGTAACATACTAGAACAATGTTCCCGATGAGCACATTGTCCGTTTCCATTTCAGACTGCAGTCGGCATGAGAAGGGAAGTGTGAGTCTGCAGCTGTACCATTCTGCAGGTCAGATGTCGTGGCCTGACGAGATGCACGTGCAACCTGCCTGTACCGGTCAGGTCAGGTCAGGTCAGGTCAGAGGTGAGATCTGACTGGAGGCAGCGGGTGTAATAGTACAATGTTTACTGGCACCGTAACCGTGCAACAGAAACGCGAAAATGACAGTATCAATGAGAAATACTAGTACCCTTGATAGATATCTTGTCATGAAACCATACAGACTGAGTTATATTATGGTGGAGCCTTGAACGTCTACTGTGAAATCAACACATAACTAAATCGCATGGCACATGCAAGGGTTATAGCAGTGACAGGGTGTCAACCAGCGTAACGTCTTTTGAACTGGGTTCACCTTAATCAAAGGTTTATTGCAAATATACAACAATTGAATACGCTATTTATTTTCGCTGCATTCTTGACCTGCCAACCAACTGCTATAGTTATCTCTGTCTGGGAATAAGTACATACAACTAAGCCGCTGCTAAAATAACTACATGTGATCATGCAAACAAGCCTATTAACCCCGGCAGCCACTGGGTAATTTTCTAAAACACTGGGGGGATTATTTAGCCCCCTTGTATCTTCAGAACCAACAAAATGATCACGCTGACTCAAACGGCGTCCAGTGCTCCAGTGCTTTCAATCGCTTTCGATCGCTTTTTCGGTCTGCTTCTACATAGGCTCTAGCTATCATAGTGTTCGAGATAATTAGGGTTATCTGGACTCTGGAGCGAAGTTCTAAATCTGGTATATCGGACATTTGATGACCTCTGGTGACCTTAATATTGACCTGACCTAAAAAAGACCGAAGTACTTTCGACAGAGATTGTCTCGATCTATCTAATTCCTTTGTCCGCTTGTCGCTACGTTGCATGGTTTTCGAGATCATAGAGGGGGTCGAAATCCGCCCCCTCTAGGGCGTGTAATTATCAGAGACTCTTCAGGGCGCGTGTTAACTGCTGGCCCGGGACAGGGATGCTTAAAAAGAGGTAGTGCCCAGACGCCGAAGACATACACGTTCCCTGTGAAGAGCCTCTGACACCGGTCATCGCTGCCGCCACTCCAGGTCAGGGTAGGCTCCGTACGTGCTCAACTGCTCACGGCCCCGGGAGGTGAGTGCCTCGGATAGCTGGGGGGGGGGGGGCAGCACAGCACAGGCATAGTACGGTCCAGATAACCATCTCCGTCGGGTATTGACCGTCCTCCGCCGTGCGCCGTGCCGCACTGTGCCGTACCGTGCCGTACCGTGCCGTGCCGTGCCGTGCCGTACCGTGCCGTACCGTGCCGTACCGTGCCGTGCCGTGCCGTGCCGTGCCGTGCCGTGCCGTGCCGTACCGTACCGTGCCGTGCCGTACTGTGCCGTACCGTGCCGTGCAGCGCGCTCTCCTCTGCCAAGCAGGCACCCTACCACTGAGCAGGCAGGGCAGCAAATTCCCGAAGTCTTGCAACCATTCGCACTCGGAATTAGAGATGACGTCATAGCTGCTGAGCGAGTCCATTATACCACTGGGGGAGGTTAGCAGCTCCCTGGTTGGGATTCTGGGCCGCGACAATGCACGAGGCGAACGCTGTGTGTGATGCACTTAGCCATGGTGCGCACCATATGAAACATCCCGTTTATTCTCGTTACGGCGCGGTCGTCAGACATAAGTGTCTTTGATTTCCAGATTCCCTTTGCATGTTGCTGTCAGATTGGTAGACAATTACAGTACCTACCTGCCTACCTATCTATTGTAATCGAGGTCTGATTTTATTTATACCTATTGCTTTGTGTATACTTGAAAACAGGCTTGCGACCAAAATAGCCATTTAACCAAAATAGACAAAATAACCAAAATACGACCAAAATAGTTAAAAAATAGACCAAAATACAATTTCTGTAAATATTTCGACATTCTGTATAACAAATACTTAGCAATAATTAAACCTAGGTCATCAATAATGAGCTAAAACAGCATGATCATAGAATAGCTGACCTGGGCCCTGTTGTTCATCTCTTATAACTGCGGCTTTTTGTCATATTGGCGTATTGATTTATTTGTCATATTTATTTATTGGCGACGGAAGTCTTGATCATGTCAAGTTAGGATAACCTGTCACTAACCATTCACTTTGGGTTGCTGATGTCGTTTTTAAAAGTGCGAACGCTTAGACCGATTTTAGGGATAAACATGTATTCAAATGTTTTCAAATCTGACTTTTTCAGCAGGACCATGTTGACATTGTTTGTGAATGCTAATGGTAAAGAAATCGAGTCCGTACGATCAGTATTTGCATTTGCAAAAAAAGTTTGTTAAAACACCGAGTTATGATAGTTCCGTTGCTGATGTACCATAGTCATAACAGAGAGGGAGAGGCTATGATAGAGATTGGGGTAAACCGGCTGTCTCCACCCTCCAGATTGCGAACAAAATGGAGATAATTGTCGTAGCTTTAGGACCAGCCAAGAGGTCTCGTAATTTTACGAATATTGTATATTGATGATTTCTCGAGGCCAACCGTCTCGTGGCTTGCTTGTATTTGACCAAAATTGTGTGTGAATGAATACAATATAAAGATATATAAGCTCCCGTGGTAATTCAATCCCTTTTTCCCTAGTGGCAGATTAAAAAGCCCAACCATTATCAAATAAATTGGGCTTTATTACTAAACGCGTTTTTAATTGTTCTGGACTTTTCTGGAGCAATCAGAATTAAACGGGGGAAGGCATTGTCCAACTACCTTCTCCTGTATGTCTAATTAAAAATTTATGTAATCTCATATTGGCGACGGAAGACCTAATGGGTCACTTGATATTTTGATGTAAAGTTAATTATAGGTTGCGTCCTCTGCGTCCCACCATCATTAAATCAATGCAGCTGACTTGGGCTGATACCCAAGCCATTGCTCCGCCCCCTCTCCGGAGGTCGGAGCGCATTGGCGGAGGTCTGAGTTGAGGATAGTAATTACTCGTATGATGTCCTTCCCCGTCCATCGGATGATTATTAGGAGCGATTGGCTATGATCAGTTATGAGCATTCAAGCTCTACAAAGATGAGCAACGCATTCTAAAATTGATCTAAGGCTCATAAGTCAAAAGCGCCGATTGCGGACACCACGCCAGCCTTGTGATGTCCGTGAAGCAAGCGACTTATAACAGGGCCGATCTCTGGATTTATATAAAAATGGCATATATGGTCAATTAGACCATCAGAAACAAGAATCTGATGTTTATTTTGCTATAGCTCATCACCATCAAGGAAAAATCAAGACCAAAGCCGGGGAACTGTAAAAATGCTTGAAGTTACCACTGGCATGGTCAACTTGACGAAAACACGAATCTGATGTTTATTTTGCTATAGCACGTCGCCTACAAGGTCAAAATCAAGTTAAAAGGACGGGAAACTGAAAAGGTGTCATAAGTTACCGCTCGATTTATTTTTCTTCTTCTCACAAATGTAGCTTAGGGCAAGTTCTAGCGGAATAAAGCAAATGATACAAATCGAGGTCTAACTTTCAGATCGAAATCAAAGTCAAAAGACGAGGAACTGAAAAAAGACAGAAGTTATCTTTTTATTTTTTCTTCTTCCAAAAATGTAGCTGAGGTCAATATATACATATATATAAAATATATATATTTTATTATATTATATTATACGTATATATATATTATTTTATATATATATATATATATGTATATATATATAATAGAATTGATTATATATATATATAGGTGAATATATTTCCATTTTAGACCAATTATATGTATAGCCGTTATATATATATATGTCAAACCCGTTATACGTAAATATCCTTCCTTTATAAATAAATAGTAGAATTAAATATATTGTATCCTTGTAGTAGTAATATCCCTCCTATAGTAATATATATAAGGTATATATCCTCCCTTAATATATATATATAAATATATAAATATTAGTAAGTATATAGACCGATCAACTATAGCATGAAGGCGTGACCTCAGTATCTACCTGCCGCAGCTGGACGTGTCTTTGGTCAATCACTAGTACGGGGGGTGGAGTCTAACCATACAAGCTCCCACTTATGATGAAGATCAGCAACGGAAGGCATCGTTATTTTAGGGTAATCGGGTCCCAGATCAGTTAGGAGGCATTTTAGCTAAAATCCCGAACAACAGGGCCCTGATCCAAGGAATATTCTCTGAAAAGAAAACATTTGTATATTTTCCATGAAATAATGGGGAGTTCACCATTTTGACCTGACCTTACGTCATCGATATACAAATTCGAGATAAAAATGATTTTAGATACGTATTATCTAATAACATCCGGTAAGTTTGAAATCGATCAGCCAAAAACTATTGCTGTGGTACGACAGCACACTTTTGGAAAAGGGGGTCACGGGACCTGGCCTGGTGACATGAGCTGAGATTACTCGTGGTAAAAAAGCTCAATGTTGGCATTTGCTGCTTGAACACCTGTGCCAAAAACAGCGCAGAATCACCGCCATTTTCTCGCTATCCTCGAAAAACCTTAGAGAGGCGCTCCCTCCGGAACGTTGCGGGTTAATGATAGAGCCCAAACTAATCGATTTACCATTCTAGACCAAACGGTGAGTCCACAACCCGTGGGCAGTCCACCCACCCCACACAGGCCAGTAAACACACCAAACTGGTGCTTACCGTGGTCTTCTCCAGACAGCGCAGCAGATGGTGGTGCTGCATCTCGAAGATGTCGTCGTCCTTGTGGCCGTCGATATCCAGGCCAGCCTCCCGCGCAGCCAGCCGAGCTTCGGAGGCCTTCTTCTTGTTGGCGAAGGCCGCGCATCTGGAGGACGCTGTGCCAGGCTTGAATCGCGCCAACCCTCGCGTTTCTGTACGAAAGACCGACCACGAAGCAGCTTCAGATAGTGTTAGCGAGCTAAATGCCACGGTCATGCTACCCTTTGAGGCACTTTCCCTGCTCCACAACATTACAGATTGAGGTAAGACCAGGCAGACTGGGTAAAGCAGATGCGCAAATTATGCGATGCGTAGGGTGTCTCCTGAATTTACGGGAATGTTGACTAGGCTAACGCTCGCTGATTAGGCACGACAGACGATAGGCACGCCTGTAGGCACGACGAACGATAAGGCACGTTGAGCCTGGAATACCGTATTTTCGGGCTGAGGTAAAGCGATTGGCAATGCCATTTTAGGCTATGTATACATGCGAGTCAGTGTATGTGTGTGGATGCGTGTATGTTTGGTGTGTGAGTATGTGAGTTACTTTGTTTTACCTCTTTCACGTGTAT
>VOPJ01002958.1:0-24241 GCA_014673585.1 Semibalanus balanoides | reverse complement strand
CCAGAGGAGAGCGCCGCTCGCTGACACCAGCCTGACCTTCCGTCACCAGAGGAGAGCGCTGCTCGCTGACACCAGCCTGACCTTCCGTCACCAGAGGAGAGCGCCGCTCGCTGACACCAGCCTGACCTTCCGTCACCAGAGGAGAGCGCCGCTCGCTGACACCAGCATCCGATAGAGTGACCGGCGACACCCATCGACATGGGTCGACACGTCTCGGCCTGGCCCAGCCCGCACTCTCGGCTGAATGATACCATCTGCCGGGACACGGCGGGCGCGTGCTGCGTGTGCTCCGTGGACTGGGGGGACCGTCGTCAGCGACGGGCGAGGTCCAGCTGAACAATGAGACGGCGTCGCTAGCGACGGAGCTGCATGGCAATCATAATGATTGTAAAGACGAAGTGAAGAAACACTTTGGAGGGCGAGTTAAATGGCTGATATATTGAGAACGGTACCAAGCGCTGGCGGATGCGTGTACGGCTGTGAACAAGTTCACTTTGCTAGCGATATAGCGACGAAGAATAGCGACAGCTGCGTCACGACCCTGGTCAACTGCCAACTGGTCACGGTAATGCATGTGGCGGCGTATGGTGCATAATGACGATTAACACGTCCATAGCAAATGTATCGCGCACAACTATTGGCTCCATGCATACACATGCCGGATGCGGGCAATCAAAGTCCGCGCTCATCGATTGAAAACTGATAGAACGCAAAATAATAACCAATTACATGGCCGTCTATCTCTGACACAACCCAGCATTTATGTCATCGGCGCCGTGTTATTATTTACATCGACGATCCTGTAATCTCCATACATTGTACGGGGCAGGTCAGATCTGCCGGCCGCACGGGTCGGCATCGCCTTGAACCACGTAAGTAACGATCAAACGTCGTCAGCCAACGAGATTTACAGGCTGCCGCAACAAGTCTCATTTAAAGTGAAATACGACCTTTCGCTTCAACGGCTCCTAAGTGACGCCTTTTTAATTAATATCGAGTCGTATTTCATCATTCGTAGAAGCTCGCATTTTAACAACAATTGAACCACTGTTCGAAGCTTGCAACCATGGTTGTACTGCAGCAGTAAAACTGTTTAAAAGCTTATCCTGTTCCATGCACTTTATTTCTGGTATGAATCTTATGTTTGAATCTTTTTAATTTCTTTAGTATTTAATACGGTTAATAGTTATCCGATGACACGCGTAATCCGGTTTTATAGGTAACATGACGTCGTTCTAAGCAACCCAGGAAAACTGCTGACAGAATCTTCCCAAAATCCAATATTTTCCTGTTTCCTACTGCAGTGTTCAGACTAGTTCACTGGGAAGGTTATAACGTATTTCCTCAGTCATTGAATGGGCTGCTTTCTAAGATCAATACGTTACGCAGAGTGTTGTGCGGCGTTCTGCCTCGCTCTGCAATTTGATAATACAGTTCATTCGACGGATTGTGTGAAAACAAAGGTAGATATATGTATTTACCATACCGCTAACGCTCCAATGCAAACCGTCCGACTGGTGGGGCGTATCGTATAACGTATTCATTATTTACATAGAGCACCATAACTTGTGATGGAGCGTCCCGTCTCCGGACATCATAATAGACATCATCAGATTCTGTCGCAGGGGTAGACGCACGCGGCGACGCGTCCCCCAGATTGATATCGCCTCAGTGAAGTGGCGTAAACAAAGGAAAACCCACACATCCAGTTTAATTCCAACATCTAATCCGGATCCAGCCTCCCAATTTCGCAGCTCGCCATAACGCATCACGAGTAATAAGGCCGCTGATCTGACTTCCTCTCCTGCACTCCCGCTGTCTGATATTGCCCATATATCTCTGACGAGGGGAGGCCGGCAATGATGCCCCTATTTGCATGCCCGGCGGCCTTAAATTTCCAAACGGCACGGACGGGCAGTGAGCGAGCGGAGGCGAGCCGCTGCAGGACGGGCTGCTGCTGCTGCCCGCCTCGTCAGCCGACTTAGCTCCCCCAGCTGCAGCCGGGGCCGGTCGGTAGCGGCGCGCGAGTCAATGGCACGTGAGTGAGCCAGCAGCAGCAGCAGGGGTGGCTGCTGTGAAGGGGTGAGCTGGGTGCGCCGCAGACCACCGCGCCGCCGCCGCCGGCACTGCTCTGGCTGGCTGAGCTGCTACTACTGCTCGGTGAACGTCTCGTCGGTGCTGCGATGCAGTGATGGGGGGACGCCGAACGGGGGAGAAAGGGTGATAAAGCAGCCAACGCCCCTTTGTCTGCCTAGAATAACAGTTATTACCGAATACATTATTATGCGAGGGTCTGTGCAAGGAGGAACAAAATGGGAGTATGGTTAGGTATCTGTTATCCTATGCTGATACAAGCAGATAAAAAACTATATGTTGCGAAATGTTGCATGAAGTTTCTGAACGATGCATTCTACTTCCTTGTAGAAAAAACAGCACAATGGATACTGAATTACAATTGTCATTAAAGGGAAATATTAGACGTTTTCACAATGGATTATTTTGCGCGAAATGTTTTCAAACATTTTAAAATGTTTTAAAATTATTTAGTAGTAGCCGTTTTCACGATGGACTAATTTGCGAGAAATGTTTAAACCCTCGCCCTACGGTCCCGTAGGGCGAGGGTTCAAACATGTTTTCGAAAATCAGTCCATCGTGAAAACGGCTACTACTAAAACATTTTAAAACATTTTAAAATGTCTTAAAACATTCACGCAAAATAATCTATCGTGAAAACGGCTATTGATCCTTTCCGCTAAATGTAGTTACTTGAATGTAGTTACTTGAATGTAGTTACTTGAATGTAGTTACTTGAATGTAGTTACTTGAATGTAGCTAAATGTAGTTACTTGAAATGTAGTTACTTGAAATCGACAGACGAGATCCAAATGTGTTTTGCGTAAATTTATCGCACTTTGCATATAATATTCCTACCGAAATATATTTCAATATAATATTTATATATTATAATATTTGAATAATTCAAGTTCATACACGTTCCACACTTAAACGACCAGTATTTTCAAGAACTTGACAACGAATTTCGGTTCCCACATTTGTTTACAAAATAGTATGATAACACATTCGATTATGATTGTATGCCCTGCTATCCCAAACATTTGATAAAAAGGTATCAAAAATAGCATTAGCTTGTGCACCCATTGACCGCCTTATGGTTTGTGGTTGCGACCCTTAATTTGTTAAACAATTGCCATAATTGTTCATTTGTTTTCAACATTATAGAGTTTTACATAGTTTTGTCTTTTACTGTATATAAAACAATACTTAAGCTTACCTATATTTGTTTTAACAATCAACAAACAATCAAAAAAGTGGCAATGCAATCGGAAGTTCATTTATGCACCCAACTGCAACCCTTTTTAGTGTCGGCGACTTGTTTCAGCGACATTGTCACAGTGCTTTCAAGCACAGTGCCAGTCAAACATTTTTCAATTGCCAGCCAAACATTTGTCACAGTGCTTTCAAATCCAAGAAGAACGCCTTACATATGTCATACCAGAAATCAGGAAGAATAATGCCGTTCGTCACCGCATATAAGTAGTAGTATATGTAGTACCATAGGCGGCGGAACGGGGGAGGGGCACCGGGGCACCGTGCCCCCTCGAATCTGCAAGGGGGCACACATATCAAAGTGCCCCCTTAAATCTGGTATGGCCAAGGTATATTATTTAGGTTTTATTATCAAATGATGGAAACACATGTTCTGTAATGTCGTACATACATAATTACGGACCTGATAATGCTCGTGAAAAACGCAAATGTTTGAAAAATCGTAGAATTTCGAGTTTGTAAGCAAATTGCAAACAAAAAGCACAAAAAGAAAGGAAATTACATATTCTTCTAAACGGTAATAACGGATTTGCGAAATTGTGAGTTTTGAACCCTGTAAATGCCAAAACTGTGTTTTAAATAAGTTTTTTCATAAAATCAATAAATTTTTAGCTATAAAAAAGTTGCTTTATACATATTTGAGAGAACGACAAGTGGATGACATCAAAACAAAATTTCAAACAATATCTTTATTTTTGACAGACTAATGGTTTCCTAACGAAAAGTAACTCATGACGTCATTTTTAGAAGTTAAGATTTTTGCCTGTAGTGACAAGATATACATTAACGAGACTTTCTCATGCAGTAGGTAAGTACAAACCACGTCATCGAACATCGAAGAGATTATTTGTGTTCTCTCACGGAGAGTTTTGACAAATGGAATATCTATGTTAATAGAGAAGTCAAAAGTTCAAGAAAATTAAACCAATTTGAAACAAGATACGACAAACATAGCAGAACTGACCAACCAGAAACAAGTAAAATAAGCTATTAAGTTTTGATGAAAAGTGCGTAACATGATATAGGCTGCACAGGGGCGCAGTCAGACCTTCGAAAAATGGGGGGGCACGGCATCTCCAGAGGCCCCCTCGGCAAAGGTCCCCCCGAAAAAAGCGCGAAAAAATCATTCCGGATTTAAACTCCTATATTTTGCAGGACCCCTAAACATGCGCAAACAGGGACGTCGCCGATATTTTTGTTAGTGTGCAGGTCGGCCCGATGGGGGGGGGGCACGTACCCCTCTGTCCCCTGGCTTCACCCCTAGCACGTTGCACATGGAGGGACTTTGTTGCCCTCCACATGTTTTTCGTGAACTAGGTCTCAAAAAACGAAAGCGGCACAGGGACGGTGGTGTTGGAAAATTTACCGGCAACACAATTAGCGGCGGTCGTCTGACGCAACAACCATCGAACTCGTCGGGTAAATTTTTGGAGTTATTAATTGGATTTTTGAATTCCAAAAATGGCAGCAGAATCGAGGTCGGCGAAGCGATTTTCGTGAACCCAAGTCAGATCGGGACGGGATTTAAACGGCCATTTGGTAGCCAATGTTCAATGTCATTCCCCAAACAGAACGGTCAGACACAGTTGCTGTTTCACCTTGTGAGACGTCACAGTGGTAACAAATTTAAAAAATGTGACATTTTGCCCGATGACATGTCGGTGACCTTATTTGGACATTTAGCATACTGATCCTAAGGTCACCCACAATTTCAGATAATGTTAGATCATTATCAGCACCCTTTTACAAACCTACCCTCGTAAGTTGAATGTTATAGCTGTCATACTTTCTGAGATCTCAGATGAAGCACTAAAGTGCCCCCCCCCCCCCTCCAGAGCACGTTAGCGGCATATCCCTCTCCAGTGCGCGTGCTAGGGCTGCAACATAGACTGCGAAGTCTCCTCACCATGCCCATAACTATCTTTTTTTCCTTATTTCAGATACAAACAATGAAATGCAACCGCTTTATTTTTTAGACAAAACTGCTCAAGAAGCATGCCTATTTATTTAGATTAACCAATTTCAAACGATGAGTTGATGTGACCTGACCTTGACTTTATTTGGTGTCAGGTTGTGAAAATAGCTGCTGCTGTCGAATTATACGTGTAAAATAATTCATAAAACATGTGTCGCATGACTCGTAGATCTCTTGCAATTAGTGACCTTTTGCGCCATAAACTTGACCTTTTTTGCTTTGCTTACAAATTCATTTGAGCTGCATGATGTGTGAGATACAGTATACCTTTGAGAGCACTTTGTGTGATAATAGGCACAAAATAAGGCTTTTGATGGAAAGTATGGCTCAAAATCTAAAATATAAATATTTTGTTATTCCCAGTGCCCAGTGCTGCCATTCCCAGTGCCCCCTCCTGGATCCTTTGACCTGACTGTGAGCTGATATGTGACCTTATTTTGACAATGTCACATATGCTTTGGATGCGTCTCACTTTAAGCTTTCGATTGCCACCTTACGCGTCTCCCTGTGGTTATTTGTTCGGAAGATAATGAGGGGGCATAATCTGCCTCCCTATAGCAAGGCGGGTTCGGCTGAATACCCCAGCGGGGTGCGGGTTAACCCGCGCAGTGGTAGATACAGGATTTTTAGTGAGGGTTGTTGCAGGCCCGGGGTCACATTTTTTGGCACCCGAGGAGGCGCCACAGTGTCCTAGGATTGTGAATTTTGGGTGTAAAGCAACACTCTACAAAGGCATACTTTTCCACTCCTTTTGCCGCAATTTGAGAGGGTTATTTTCCACCTTTTCGCTTTTTGACATTATTTTTTAACTTCCTTTAATTTAATAATGCGAAAAAGTCAGAAAATTGGTAAAGTTTTGTTTTTGATTAGTGTAAATTCTTCAAAAAATGGGTGTAAATTTCGGTGTACATTCTTTCGTGTAATTTTATTGTGTTAAATTCTCAAAAAGAGGCCCTCTTTTTGAGGAAATATTACGGTTATAAGCACTAACTCTTTCTTTTGAGAGCTGAGAAAACGTATCACTGAAGTTGCGCTGACACTCTCCATGTATTGCCAGCTCTCTTTCGTGTTAAGGAGCGATTACCACTATCGCTCTAACCAAACTTAACGCAATTCCTCAAGAGGATGGCTATCATTTATGTGAAAGAGAAATGGCTCTCATGTCCTTCCTCATCAAGCGTTTTATGGTATTTTGTGCTCATATTTTTGCAGCGAGAGAGAGATTCAGATATGAAACCTACTGGATCTGCGATAAATATTTATCTGTGTCGCACATACATATTTCTCTCGCGGCGCGCGTAAGCACTGGTGCCGGGGTAATTTTGCAAGAGAATCGCTCCTACTGGAAATCCGTGGGTGTGTTATGAACGTTTTGTATGGGTTTCAATGCAGGGGAGGTGTGGTCTCCCACCAAAGAGAAATTTGATATGGTAGCGTCCTCTCATTAGTATTTGGGGTCTGGCCGCTCTTCTTGATATTTATTTGTTTTGGAGGTCGCCTGTGTGGCGCCAAGGTAGTGCTTCGTTGTAGGCGGGAAGTCTGTGGGTTAACTAGTGGCGACCGCAACGGGCGACGGACACAGCGAAGGGGGAATTTGCCGCGATGTGTAGGCGTGAGGTGCTGCTCTACTATACGCCCGAAGGTGCGCGCACGTCCTCCTCCTCGAGTGGGAATCTCTGAGAGCCGTGCACACTCCGCCACTGGTTTTTTATCAAAATAGGGTTGGATACAAGCTCTCATCGATAGATATACATGGGACTATGAGAGTGTGCGCAATACAACTGTGAGTCGTTTAGTCAAAGACTTTTGTGGAGACTGCTGTACTGGCGACACAGGGTGCTTGATTTGCACCGATCAACTGATCGTAATGTGGGTTAGAGGGAGGACCGCAGGTAACAATGTTTAAAGAGAGGATGCCGTAGAATAAGTCTGATATCTGTATGGATAGAGGGGAGAGAGCAGAAATGACTGTCACCAAATATTCCACGACTAGACAACCGCATCATTCTAACGAGCTTCCGTTAGTAATCAACACCTGCGATTCACTACACAGTTACACTAAAAGTTAATTAGGCGTAATATTCTGTAAACCACAAATAATGTATTACATAATAAACTGACGTTATGATTGAGTGCGAAGTAAAATTTGGAACTAAGCATATTGTGTGAAGTATATAGAAAAAACTCGGAATATAACTATCTCGAGAGTATGGAGATTAAAGACCAATAAGGTTTAATATATGAGCACTAGACATGAATCAGAAACTAGAGTCTACAAAGTCATGAAATGTATAGACGATTATTAGAATGTGACTTTTAAACAAGTCACTGTCAAGTATTAAATAGATAGAGATCATCAACTCATATTTTGAAGATTGACAATATATTTTTTGTAGACATTTATCATAGTGATCAGATATAACAACAAACAATGAATGTCTCCACACTTATTGTTAAGTGTCAATATGAGAGAAAAATACTTCTTCTAAGAAACACGGCTCCAAATATGTCATGTAGGGTTTGTATTTTGAAGACCATTCTCTCCCAAATTGACAAACAAAACTCTTTTTATCGTGTATGTGAGGAGATACGAGACTCTCGCAAGTTATAGGGTTTGTGAATGTGAATATAACTAGAACGAACTATGCGTACTATTATCAGATTCTACATATGAGATTGTATAAAAATTATAAACGGTACAGAATACATAATACACATATTATACAACAGCTTGAACAAACGTCTAATTGAGTATAATATTTTTTGTGCACTCGTTGTGTGAGCTTTATCAATTCTCCATGACTATTTTAAGAGAATATAGCTGGACATTACAAAATGATCAATTTTTATAAAGTGATGTAGTTCATTATTTTTATAGCTTTTTTGTTATAAGAGATCAGCTAGATTATTTTCGCACATATGAGGATACCATATACTATTATGTCAGGTTACAATAAGTACATTATGAGACAATACTTATAATATCTAGAAAACGACGACCACCAATCGCTGTCGAATTTTGACTCTGAATTATCCTCTAATAGATAATGAACTTTTTGTGAGACGCGCGGGCGATGGATCCTCGAGCAAACCCTTCGGCTTGAGTCGAAGTACTACACAGGCTGAGATATACACTCACGTATAGATCACTAAATCGTCGATCTGAACTGTCTCATAAGACGTGTGACAATCCGAAACTTCCATCACATCACTACACTCTTTCGCTCGGTCGACAGCTTAATCACCGTTATATTTACTATCTATGTTCTGGTCTCTTGGAATGATAGCAATATTGTAGAGGCGATGTAAGAGAACGTACCTGGGCACATTTACCAAGAAAAGGTTCACACTATCCTTGAATACTGGTGTAGTAAGATATAACTATATTATGCAGTAATTTCAAACATATTTGTAGAGTTCTGTCTATTAATATCAGGATAAGTTACATACTATATAGTTCTTCATTTTTATCAGTTGTGATGGCTATCGTCAGAACTAATCTATCAGAATTTCATAACGCATATAGCCTACAACGGCTGTCGATCAGACGACTAGATATTGCATACCAAATTAATCAAAGACCAATATTCCAAGTTAGCCCGAGAGAGGACACACGGGCGCCACGTGGATAACACGGGTCACCCACCGGCCTTGTCAGAGAGAGAGACGTCACTAAGACAGACAACATCAGATATTATACAGCTAGCTAAGATAAAGAGACATGCCACGCGGCGCGCGTGGCTAGACGGCCGTGCATACCTCGACACTACCCCCCATCTCGGTCAGCACAACTTGTTCGAGAGTGGGGCTGAAAAACTCGATGAAGAATTGTTGAGGCATGTTGCACACTTCGAGTCTACCGAGCAGCACTCACCCTGCGATTAAGCCCCCTGATGTCGCGCTGTGAGACCAGATCCAGCACAACGTTCTCCGCAAGGTCAGTTTATAAAGCGGCGGTGCCAAATGAGTATAACACAAGACAAGAAAGCTTCGCTCAACCTATGCATAATGAGCTCTTAGTGACACCCACTCTTCAAATAAGATTATGTAATTTGGCAAAACAGGAAATTATTATTTCACTTTTAACATTGTTACGCAGCCATTTCGATACCCTACACGTGTCATACGATAATGCATACAAATTAATCAAAGACCAATATTTCCCAGGAAAACAGCGAGTCCCTGCAATAACTATAGACAGAACTGTAGACGTGAAGCACCGAACTCTGCAAATGAACAGACCGATAAGTGCCTTGCCACTACCGAGCAGCACTCACCCTGCATTAGCCCCCTGTTGTCGCGGGAACAGATCCCCGCTGAGGTCAGTTATAAAGCGGCGGTGCAAATGAGTATAAAAAGCTCCCCACCTGATGGCTTGTGCCCACGCTAAATAGAATCGCTGCGTTGCGTGTGTTGTTAGTAGGCGCTTTCTGAAATGATATTTCAGTTTAGATAGGATAGGCTGAAAGGCAGCCTTAGATAGGCAGCTTAAAAAGCCGAAACATGTCACATGGTGCGATGGGTCGAGGCTTTACGAACGATTTTCACCTTTTTAGATAAATTGCTTTAATCTGAACAATTCCGACCGTTTTATCACCTGTAGGCCGTAGATATTAGATTATTCGCTGCTCGAGAGCTGATGTGTATTTTGCATGCAACGTGCCTTTGTGTTATACGCCGCAACAAACAGATACCTCCCATGATATATAACTGTCTGATAATTTTCCCACCTTTCATGCATGCATAGTGTGTCATCAACTGTCTTGCAACTGGTGCAACAAACTGACTCAACAGAGCAATCTGAATCAAGAACTGCAGCTTTGCACTTACGCTTTCATACGCTTTGTTGGGCGCCTGTACTATCTCCTGAACTAACAATGACGCAGTGTGGATTCTGTGCAGTGCAGTGAACACAGTGTACACCACGGATATCACGCAGCGACATACCTAGATAGGACAGCGGAAACAGGCTATCACATCACCATTCACCCACCGTCTTCCGTAAGCCTTAGCATTCAGCCCGCGGCTGAGCTGCGGCCTGAGGAGACCTCAGCGGAGACACACACCTGACGGCGACGGGCGTATCTCCCAATCCCACGCAACCCATCATGCGTCACAGTCTCAAGGACCAGTGTCCGTTGGCGGAGCGGGCAGTCGCTACCCTGGCCGGGCGGTGGAATATCAGCGCGCTCCGTTCCTCTCCAGGCGTGTCCGGGCCGTCAGTCAGCCTCAATCGGCCATGTTGCCGACTGATGGCCTGCGTCAGACTCCGATAAACATGCCGCCACTTGTACCATCTCCGGCCAGTAAAGAACCCACTGCGGCGACTCCTCCTCTGACGCAGGCGAATCGCGGCGATTACTCGGCAGTAAATGGCGGGCATTATGACAGTTAGTGGCCGTTGTGCCGTCCACTCGGCGGGATAAATTCGCCTCCATCTCCCCGGCTCTCTGATGCGATCGTCCAGCGGCGGCCGCCCAGACGCTGATAGCCGACATGTGACGTATGAGGCAGCCCACTTCTATTCACCGAGGAAAGGAGAGATTTAACGCCGCTGCGGTGATTGGCGATGCAATTATTGATATTATTGGAACAATGAACGTAATTTAGGAGCAATGAATGCGCGGCGCTACAGCTACTCACGATCGTTTTTGAACCTACATCTTGACAGTCTATCAAAAGAAGTGTGCAATAATTATGCATATCAGATAGTCGCATATAAGATATGAGTTGGCGGTCAATCTACAATTTAATGAATTAATTATTTTTGGGCACTGATGACAATTAATGTTCAGGCAAATTATGTAGTGTATTATTAAGAGAACAAGTTCCCAAGTTATTGATTATCTCGATGCATCATTTATTGTGAATACCTAACTTTTTATCTGTATTGTCAGCGAACAAGTTCCCAAACAAAACAGGAAGTTTACGGAAAATTGTCGCCTCTTCCGGGTTTGAACTCACACCGACGTATGGTCAGATTTTTTTTACTTAGTATGGCCGGTTGTTCCTACAAAATAGACATTTGGTACGTTTATCTGACCAAATTACTGCTCAAATGTTATCTTAATCCTATTTTTGTCGGGGGGGGCTAAAACGACCCCCTCCCTCAATATTTTTCCGCTCCTGTCCCCTAACGAGTAGTACATACCTTACAATAGTACCTACCCCTAATACCTACCTTACAGACCGTACAATCGTATGATACCTACTAATTTTGCTCCTACTAGGGGTTCAAAATTTGGTCACTAGGGAGGGAGCCGGCAGTCACTGCAGGGGGCATTTGCCCCCCCCTCCATTATCATGCTATCCGCGGCTATGCAGTACAGTAAATAAAAAAAAACGTCGGGTGACTGAAGGAAGGGATTTTTGTAGAGACTAGTGATGCATCATCTATAGTGCCGGCGATACAGTAACCGAATTAACTCAGTTTCACTAAGGGGGCAAATCGGTTCCACTGGGGGAGATAATTCCCTCCACTGGGGGGACAATTCCCCCCAGTTAACATGTTATCCGAGACCCTGATGTATTGTGCACAAACGTACTTACATTGCCATCACATTAAACGTCAAATGTCCACAATGCCGTGCTGCGCTGCTAAGGCCTCCTTTCGTTTTCCAGCAGTATTGTCATTCGTACCAATACACAGAAGCCATGACAACAGTGCAAATGTACGCTGCCTTTCTACATCCTATTTGTATTGACATGTGTTGACTGAATCCAACATACGTCTACGCAGCTGGCCAGCTGAACCGACCAAACCACGGCCGAAAACATAGACAAACCCCAGCTGAAGCCCCGGCTGTTCACACAGAGCCGATATGTGTGCGGTCACCACTGGCCCATTCTCGTCTCGGCTTGAGCCCCGTGTTTTACACACCAGTGGACCCAGCAGGGGTCCCTCAGCGGCACAATTTGCCTCGATGACGGGGCAGGCTGGGCCGCTTGGGCCGCTGTGCCTCTGTGAGCTACTCTGGGGAGGGGAAGGAGAGAAGAAAGAGAGGTGACCTCGCCAGGGGGGACGGGCTCGTTAGGTGTCAGCCCACCCATGGCTGGCGTGCTGCCGCCGCCACTGAAATACCAGTCCCGGCGAGTGCTGCGGTTGTGCCCCGCCCCATCGACACCAGGTGACGGAAACTTCCCGACCTCAGGCCTACCATCAGACAGGATGACTTAATTGGTGACCTCCAGATGTCCAGTGAGTACAGTGCGCGCTGACAGCTGGTATGGTACCTGTCACAAGTCGCAGCAATCTCACGCAATTTATCCGTCAGTGAGTTGATGTCAGAAACGCCCAGTGTTAGCCAACAATGGTAAATTGGCTGGTCCTTCATGGGTATTTCAAGATATGATGCTTCCCAAATGGATATTCATATTGGGAGACGCCGTAAAACAAATCGCTGGAGGCCATGGTGATTAATGATAAGGCAAATTTGCTTAGGGTTTAACAAGGGATTTCAGTTGCAATTAGTGAACTTATACCTATTTATGGCTTCGTAAGTGTTCTGCTGACAGTTCTAATTTGTTTCACATGCCAAGACACGATCCCCGTCTCCATTCGTGCAAGTTTATACAGGCTGAAGTATACACTTTAGGGGTGAATAGCTGACCATGGGACGAAGTGGCCTTTCGGGAAAGGATTCCTCGGTCACAAGCCGGCCCGAGATTAGGGTTTACCTGTCCTAGAACAAACGAGGCGGATACACAATAGCTGTTGGAATTGATGAGGGACTTCCAGTGGCTTCACACAAAGACCCCGCTACTCGGGTACCGCAACAGGGTCGAAGATTTCCTTCCCCTCCCCTCCCCCTTAACCCCCACCCCCCACATCGTCCCACCCAATGAGACTGGAATGTCTGGCCATTCATTCTCTGAGCTGACCCTCGATTCTTTTTGCCTCATCTGAAATTCTAAGTGTGTACAAGTGGCTGTTTTTCTCGTTCATCCGTCCACCGCACAGGAAACAAAGCAATGTATCATGGTTTTGAGTCTGGATGGATGAAAGAAAAGTTTTTGAGTTCTTTACCCGTGGAATTAACTCTGGTTAGGCAGAGAATCCTCACTATTCCTAGTTTTTACCTTTTTCCTCCCCTCATAAACCCGATGTTTTACTTGACTCATGCGCACTCCCCAGCTTCTCTCTTTTGCAATTTAGTCCCCTGACCTTTTGTAGCACGCGAAACGGCATTTTGTATAGAAATACTGTTCCGCACTGCATAGACATTGCTGAACTTAGGCTGTTCCGCAATCACACAAGCGCATTTGTGACCAGGAGCAAGCATCCGCAGATATAAGCGCCGAGTTTTGGACAGTCGTGTATAATATATAGTAACGTGGTTCGTATGTTCGACACCAGCTAATATATGTAAACAATACATGTTATATATTGTATAGAACAAGCAGCGACAGCTTTTTGAGGTTTCTACAGGACCAATGTTTACCCAAAGACCTAACCAGTTCGACAGCTGTGCTCACATGACTGGCTGTGTATCACAGTTCACACATTACAACAGTACAGTCGCCCAGAAGACTTCCAGTCTCAGTCGCCCTGGCGGCTGGCCCCTGATCGACACCCAGTGGCATCCCTCCTCTGTTTATCACCGACTATAACCCATCCACGTCTGTCCGTGGCTGTGTGGAGAGCTGCTCGGTCTGTCTGTGGCTGTGTGGAGAGCTGCTCGGTCTGTCTGTATGTGGCTGTGTGGAGAGCTGCTCTGTCTGTCTTGGCTGTGTGGAGAGCGCTCTGTCTGTCTGTGGCTTTGTGGAGAGTTGGCCAGTTGGCGGATCCAGAGGGGGGGGTGCATGGGGTCATGCCCCCCCCTTGGGCCTCGAGCTTGAGGGGCACTCTGGCCGCCTGAAGGGCACTCTGGTCGCCTGAGGGGCACTTTCTGCGCCTGAGGGGGCACTTCTTGTCGCCTGAGGGGGCACTCTTGTCGCCTGAGGGGTTACTTCTTGTTCGCCTGAGAGGGCACTCTAGCCCCTGAGGGGCGCTCTTGTCGCCTGAGGGGCACTCCAGCCGCCTCAGGGGGCACTCTTGCCGGCTGAGGGGGCACCTCTGCTGACCTGAGGCGGTCCTTACATTGCAAAATAAAAGAAAAAAAAGGGCACCCTCCAAAATATAGTGGACCAAATCCGTCGAGTTTCAGATTTGGGTATAGGTAGGGGCACCACTGCAATTGATGGCCCCCTCCTTGAAGATTTTCTGGATCCGCCACCGATAGCTGCTCTGTCTGTCCGTGGCTGTGTGGAGAGCTGCTGGGTCTGCCTGTGGCTGTGTGGAGAGCTGCTCTGTCTGTCTGTGGCTGTGTGGAGAGCTGCTTTGTCTGCCTGTGGCTGTGTGGAGAGCTGCTCTGTCTGTCTGGGGCTGTGTGGAGGAGCTGCTCGGTCTGTCTGTGGCTGTGTGGGAGGTGGCTGGGTCCTGTCTGTGGCTGTGGTGGAGAGCTGCTCTGTCTGCCGTGGCTGTGTGGAGAGCTGCTCTGTCTGTCCGTGCTGTGTGGAGAGTTGCTCTGTCTGTCTGTGGCTGTGTGGAGAGCTTGTGGGTCTGTCTGTGGCTGTGTGGAGGAGTGCTCTGTCCTGTCTGTGGGCTGTGTTGGAGAGCTGCTCTGTTTTCTTGTTCCGTGGCTGTGTGGAGAAGCTGCTCTGTCTGTCCGTGGTGTGTGGAGAAGTTGCTCTGTCTGTCTGTGGGCTGTGTGGAGAGCTGTTCGGTCTGTCTGCTTTTTCTTCTTCTTTTTTTTTTCTTTCTTTCTTTTTTTTAGCTGTGTGGAGACGCTGCCTCTGTCTGTTCCGTGGCTGTGTGGAGAGTTTGCTTTGTCTGTCTATGGCTGTGTGGAGAGCTTGCTCGGTCTGGTCTGTGGCTTGTGTGGAGAGCTGCTCTGTTGTCCGTGGGCCTGCTGTGGAGAGCTGCTCTTCTGTCCCGTGGCTGTGTTGGAGAGTTGCTCTGTCCTGTCGTGGGCTGTGTGAGAGCTGCTCGAGTCTGTCTGTGGCTTGTGTGGAGAGCTGCCTCTGTCTGTCCGTGGCTTGTGTGGAGAGTTTGCTCTGTTTGTCTTGTGGCTGTGTGGAGAGCTGGCTCGGTCTGTCTGTGGCTGTGTGGAGAGCTGCTCTGTCTGTCCGTGGCTGTGTGGAGAGCTGCTCTGTCTGTCTGTGGCTGTGTGAAGAGCTGCTCTGTCTGTCTGTGGCTGTGTGGAGAGCTGCTCTGTCTGTCCTTGGCTGTGTGGAGAGCTGCTCTGTCTGTCCGTGGCTGTGTGGAGAGCTGCTGGGTCTGTCTGTGGCTGTGTGGAGAGCTGCTCTGTCTGTCTGTGGCTGTGTGGAGAGCTGCTCTGTCTGCCTGTGGCTGTGTGGAGAGCTGCTTCTGTCGTCCGTGGCTGTGTGTGGAAGAGCTGCTCTGTCTGTCCTGTGGCTGTGTGGAGAGCTGCTCTGTCTGCTGTGGCTGTGTGGGAGCTGCTTCTGTCTGTCTGTGGCTGTGTGGAGAGCTGCTTCTGTCCTGTCCGTGGCTGTGTGGAGACCGCTCTGTCTGCCTGTGGCTGTGTTGGAGAGCTGCTCTGTCTGTCTTGTGCTGTGTGGAAGAGCTGGCTCTGTATGTCAGTGTGCGTGTGGAGAAGCTGCTTCGGTCTGTCTGTGGCTGTTGCGGAGAGCTGCTCCTGTCTGTCTGTGGCTTGTGTGGAGAGGCTGCTCTGTCTGTCTGTGGCTGTGTGGGAGAGCTGCTCTGTCTGTCTGTGGCTGTGCCGGAGCTCTCAGATCCTGTATGTGGCTGTGTGGAGAAGCTGCTCTGTGTCTGTCCGTGGCTGTGTGGAGACTGTCTGTCCTGTCCGTGGCTGTGTGGAAGTCTTGCTCTGTCTGTCCTTGGCCTTGTGTGGGGCTGTTCGGTCTGTCTGTGGCTGTGTGGAGAGCTGCTCGGTCTGTTCTGTGGCTGTGTGGAGAGCTGCTGGTCTAGCTGATGTTGTGTGAGAGCATGCTCGTGTCTGTTGTGGCTGTGGAGAGCTGCTCTGTCTGTCCGTTGGCTGTGTGGAGAGTTTGCTCTGTCTGTTTGGCTGTGTTGGAATGCTGCCTGTCTGTCCTGTGGCTGTTTTGGAGCAGCTGCTCTGGTCTGTTCTGTGGCTGTTGGAAGAGCTGCTCTGTCTGCTGTGGCTGTGTGGAGAGCTGGCTCTGTCTGTCTGTGGATTGTGGTGAGAGCTGCTCTGTCTGTCTGTGGCTGTGTGGAGAGCTGCTCTGTCTGTCTGTGGCTGTGTGGAGAGCTGTTCTGTCTGTCTGTGGCTGTGTGGAGAGCTGCTCTGTCTGTCTGTGGCTGTGTGGAGAGCTGCTCTGTCTGTGGCTGTGTGAGAGGCTGCTGGGTCTTGTCTGTGGCTGTGTGGAGAGCTGCCTGGTCTGTCTGTGGCTGTGTGGAGAGCTGCTCTGTTCTGTATGTGGCTGTGTGGGATGAGCCATGCTGGGTCTGTCGTGGCTGTGTGGAGAGCTGCTTCTGTCTGTCTGTGGCTGTTGTGTAGAGCTGCTCTGTCGTCTGTGGCCTTGGTGGAGAGCTGTTCGGTCTGTCTGTGGGCTGTTGTGGAGAGCCTCTCTGTCTGTCTGTGGCTGTTGAGAGCCTGCTCAGTCTGTCCTGGCTGTGGTGAGAGCTGTTGTCTGTCAGTGGCTGTGGTGGAGACTGCTCTGTCTGCCTGTGGGCTGTGTGGAGAAGCTGCTCAGTCTGTCCGTGGCGTGTGGAGAGCTTGCTTGTCTGTCAGGTGGCTGTGTGGAGAGCTGCTCTGGTCTCCTGTGGCTGTGTGGAGAGCTTGCTCTGTCCTGTCCGTGGCTGTGGTGGGGTGCTAGTTGTCCGTGCTGTGTGGCAGAGCTGCTACTGTCTCCTGTGGCTGTGTGAGAGCGCTCGGGTCTGTCTGTGGCTGTGTGGAGAAAGCTGCTTGTCTGTCCGTGGCTGGTGTGGAAGAGCTGGCTCTGTCCGTGGCTGTGTGGAGAGCTGCTGGGTCTGTCTGTGGCTGTGTGGAGAGCTGCTCTGTCTGTCCGCGTTCAGCCGCAGCCCGCAGCTCCATTGATTCCCGGCGGCAGCTGATGGCTGTCATTATCACCGCGGCCGCACCGCGTCGCGTGTCCCGCACCCATTGTGAAGCGATGCTAAATAGGTGCACGGCAGCGACGGTTACCCACTTACGGAGACGGCCGGTGGAAGGCGGTGGACGGTGGACGGTGGACGGTGGACGGTGGACGGTGGACGGTGGACGGTGGACGGGGCGGACAGGGGCGACGGGCGGACGGGCGGAACGGGCGGAACGGGCGGACGGGCGACGGGCGGACGGGCGGACGGGCGGACGGGCGGACGGGGGGCGGACGGGCGGACGGGCGGACGGGCGACGGGGCGGAGGGCGGACTCGGGCGACGGGCGGACGGCGACGGGCGGACGGGCGGACGGGCGGGACGGGCGGACCGGGGCGGACGGGCGGACGGGCGGACGGGCGGACGGGCGGACGGGCGGACGGGCGGACGGGGCGACGGGCGGACGGCGGACGGGCGACGGCCGGACGGGCGGACGGGCAGACGGAGCGGACGGAGCGGACGGGAGGAACGGGCGGACGGGCGGAACGGGCGGACGGGCGGACGGCCGGACGGCGGACGGGCGGACGGGCGGACGGGCGACGGGCGGAACGGGCGGACGGGCCGGACGGGGGACGGGCGGACGGGGCGGACGGGCGACGGGCGGACCGGGCGGACGGGCGGAACGGGGCTGGACGGGCGGACGGGCGGACGGGAGGAAGGGGCGGATCGGCGCGGACGGGCGGACGGGCGGACGGGCTCGGACGGGCGGACGGGCGGACGGGCGACGGGCGGACGGGCGGAACCGGGCGGACGGGCGGACGGGCGGACGGCGGACGGCGGACGGGCGGACGGGCGGAGGGCCGGACGGGCGGACGGCGGACGGCGGACGGGGCGGACGGGCGGACGAGGGCGGACGGGCGGACGGGCGGACGGGCGGACGGGCGGACGGGCGGACGGCGGACGGCGGAGGGCGGACGGGCGGACGGGCGGACGGGCGGACGGGCGGACGGGCGGACGGCGGACGGGCGACGGGGCGGACGGGCGGACGGGCGGACGGGCGGAGGCCCGGACGGGCGGACGGGCGGACGGGCGGACGGGCGGACAGGGCGGACGCCGACGGGCGGACGGTGCGGACGGGCGACGGGCGACGGGCGGACGGGCGGACGGGGCATAAGGCGGACGGGGGACGGGCGGAACGGGCGGACGGGCGGACGGGCGGACGGGCCCCCGGGGAAACCGGGCGACGGGGGACGGGCGGACGGGCGGACTGGGCGGACGGGCGGACGGGCGGGACGGGAGGACGGCGGACGGCGGACGGGCGGACCGGCGGAACGGGCGGACGGGGCGGACGGGCGGACGGCGACGGGCGGACGGGCGGGACGGGCGGACGGGTGGGCGGACGGGCCGGAGCGGGCGGACGGGCGGACGGGCGGACGGGCGGACGGGCGGACGGACGGGCCGGACGGGCGTCCGCCCGTCGCGCCCGTCCGCCGTTCCGCCCGTCCCCGTCCGCCTGTGTTCTCCCGCCCGTCACGCCCGTCCGCCGTCCGCCCGTCCGCCCGTCCGCCCGTCCGCCGTCCGCCCGTCCGCCGTCCGCCCGTCCGCCGTCCGCCCTCCGGCCCGTCGCCCGTCGCCGTCCGCCCGTCCCCCGTCCCGCCCGTCCGCTCGTCGGCCCGTCCGCCCGTCGCCCGTCCGCGCGTCCGCCCGTCAGCCCGTCCGCCGTCCGCCCGTCCGCCCGTTCGCCCGTCCGCCCGTCCGCCCGTGCCGCCTTCGTCCGCCCGTCCGCCCGTCCGCCCGTCCGCCCGTCCCGCCCGTCGCCGTCCGCCCGTCCGCTCGTTCCGCCGTCCGCCCGTCGCCCGTCGCCGCGTCCGCCCGTCCGCCCGTCCGCCCTGTCCGCCCGTTCCGCCGCGTCCCTCGTCCGCCCGTCCGCCCCGTCGCCCGTCCGCCCGTCCGCCCGTCCGCCCGTCGCCCGTCCGCCGTCCGGCCCGTGCCCGTCCGTCCGCTCGTTCCGCCGTCCGCCCGTCCGCCCGTCCGCTCCGTACAGCCCGTCCGCCCGTCCCCCGTCCGCCCGTCCGCCCGTACCGCCCGTCCGCCCGTCCGCCGTCCGCCCGTCCGCCCGTAACGCGCCCGTCCGCCGCGTCCCGCCCGTCCGCACCGTTCCGCCCGTCGCCGTCCGCACGTCCGCTCCGTCCGCCCGTAGCCCGTCCGCCCGTTCCGGCCCGTCCGCGTCCGCCCTCCGCCTGTCCCGCCCGTCCGCCCGTTTCCGCCGTCCGCCCGTCCCGCCCGTCGCCGCCGTCCGCCGTCCCGCACCGTCCGCCCGTCCCCCGTCCGCCCGTCCGCCGTACCGCCCAGTCCCGCCCGTTCCGCCCGCCGCCCGTCCGCCCCGTCCGCCCGTTTCGCCCCGTCCGCCCCGTCAGCGGACGGGCGGCGGACGGGCGGCGGACGGGCGGCGGCGTGGCAGGATCGTCAGGATGGCTAGGTGGCAGCTGATGGCGCACCTATGAGTCATCACGGGACAGGACGAGTCCGCGTGACGTGGTTAATCGTTTAAGGTTGACTTGTTTCATAATTTGAAGTCGCTGGCTGGATTTGTTAGGGTACGTTCATGGTCATAATATTAACGATTATGGGTCGCAATTTTGCGTTACGAGTCAGGAGGCGCAATCAGATAGACAATTATACTTATGATCGCTTGTGTTCCATTATGCATGCAATAGCTCCTTATTGGATAGTAATAATGCATACTTTGTATTATAGCTGCTTATTGGGTAGCTAAACTACATGCTTCTTATTACAATAGTAATAGCAGATCTACAAGTAAATGATAGGGCTGAGTCTTGAAGTTTGTTTAGTACAAATTAACCGTTCATTTCGGAGACAGCGGGGTCACCCTTCATTCGCACCAAATATACAGCTCTTACTCGTCTTCCACTGACTAAATGAAATTAATAATTAACTCCAAAACGGTGCAAAGGGAAATGTGTGAGCATGGTGCATGCTTAATTGTGCATATCACTTCTTCATTTATTAAGTTCCGCTAATGCCTTGTGTTTTATACTTCTACTGTTATTGTTTGTAGCTATGGCAGATGAACACTTTACAGGGGAAGGGGTTAGTTACAAGTATTCATGGGACCTAGTTTCATTTTTCTATGGGTCATAGGTTCATATTTTTGAAAGTGAGATGAAATGGTAACATATCATTATGTGCACTTCTTGCGGGTTTTTACACATTTGCTTGTACCTCTTTTGTAGATGGTAATGTAGGTAATGCGTGTGTCTCTTGAATCAGATGCTGCATCACGAAGAAGTGTGCTCGATGTACATACATGGTAAATGTTTATAGTTTTTAGGGGCACTACACGTATGATTGTAGTGTTGGGTTTGCAGTGTAATCAAATGTTGGTTATTGAATGATATGCATCAATGGTGTGGTGGGCATAGGCGGATCCAGGAAAGTGTGAATTTTGACAGTTTGGGGGGGGAAAGTTCCCAAAATTATTGCATAATTCTGAAAACTCATTCGGATTTCGCTTGGCTTATGTTAATCATATTAACCTATTTTAAAAACAAACTTTCTCTAGTAAAGTTGCTTAGTTTACGACAAACTCTAGGGAATATGTGTCAAATTTGTGCCAGATTTCGGGGTGGTTTGGGGGGGATGCCCCTGCCCCCCCCCCCTGGATCCGCCCTTGTGTGTGGGTGATGCCGCGATGCAACTGGTATGTGTGTGTTATTGTATTGCGTTTGTGGTGTGTGTGCAACCAAGGATGGGCCCTGTGCTCTTTGTTCATACACTTCAATTTATGTCATTTATGTCATTATTGTATATAAACATTTTATTTCGACTTTAAGTAGCGCAAGAAGTTTGCCGGCTTCTATCTTAAAATTGAAATAATGACCTTTTGTCCACACAAATGGAGCTTACATACCAGACTGTGTGATGGATCCCTAAGTTTGATCTGGGACCCAGATGAATCCCTCAGATATAAAATTCCTGATTATCTTGAATTTGCCAGTGGATTCCCAGCATAAAATGTATGAGATCTGGTGATCCTTCTGGATCCTCGCGTAAAATGCTTTAGGGATCTTGGATCTCAGTGGGATCTTTAATTAAAACAAGCCTTAGATCTTGAAACACATGATGCAGGGACTGACAACAAGATTTGTGGTCTCTATTTTATGTAGATAATGTGTACCTGCAATTTACCTTGTAAGTTGTACCTTTTAGCAAACATAGATATTTTAATTAATTTCCCAATATTATAAAATTAGCAAGAAGGTACACATCAGTGTGCCTGGATCCCGAAGTTGGAGCTGGGATCCCAGTGGATTTATATACATAAAATATATTAGGATCTGGGATCTTTGTGGATCCCTCGGCTTATTGTGTACGTGGATCTGGTGTTTCATGTGGATCCTGGGACACAGGACACAGAGATCCACTGGATTCCGGATCCAGGCACATGTCTGCCACATACTATACTTAAAATTGACAGACGAGGCCAAACTATATTGTAAATTGATCACATTGTCAGATAAACATTGTTACTTAAAGATATTTAAAGTGGATGTTGATAAGCGTTCCACGCTTATAACGATAGGTAGGTACACACTACACACCATTACTAGGTAACGAATTCGCCATCCAGCTCAAATTAGCCTGCCAACGCATTGTCATGATCATAAAGGCATACCATAGCAATAAGTTTCATGCCCTTTAACTTTTTGGAGAATATGTATGTATCAGACATACATGATGAGTCAATACACATTTGAAAAGGTGCATTGAATATGCAGTTTAGTTTGGCACTGAACGGCGACCTATTTATTTAGTGTTATCGACTTTTGTTTTTCAACTGGATGTTTTTTCCATGAATTTGCAACAAACAGGCACTTAGTACATTACCATGTAACATGAAACATTTATTTGAACCATTTTCTAATGATCAATCAATAAACGTTTACGAAAATCGGATGATTCGGCGGTATTAATTTTGGCCCAGGGACGACGACGTTCATGTGTAGACCATTTTATGTTTCTGACCTCTCATCGACGCCACCGATGTCCAATACGCCCGGCGAAATTACCTACCCTTGGTAAAAACGGCTAGTAGCAGTCCTTTCAGTGCACTATTCGAATAAGCCCTCCATTTCTTTGGGGCGATGTTTGCTCTCGTCTGCCAAAAGCTAGCTTTGGAAGTATTCTTAAAAATTATTGCTTAAGCGCACCCGTTTGATTCAGTGTCAACATTGTCCATCGGTGCTGTCTGTCGGTGCTGCACGCAGTGAAATCTAATAAAACTATTTATGCCCTCGCCCTTGATACCGGGGGCAAGGGCTATAGTAATTGCAATGGATTCCACTGCGTGCAGCACTGCCAAACAGAGACAGAGAGTCAGAGACAGAGGTGGTGTCGATGAAGTGGACAGAATATATGGTCCACACTGTACTTATTTAGTGTATTCGATTTGCTGAAAGGAAATTCAACAAGAGGTATTCGACGTTGAACAGATTGACAAAAAAGCGCCAGATATGTCTTGCTCAGAAAAGTGGTAGGATAACACCGGTCATGAGCTCCAAAATAAATATATGTACTTGCTTTGAATTCTTTGCAAAACTTTAACTTTGAATTGGGAAAAAACTGTGTTGCAGTCCTCACCCTCGCCCTGACAGAATCACTGCGTGACCGGGTGGGGGGGGACGAACTCTCTGGCGTTTCACCCCTTATTGAATTTGAGCTAGAGATTTGATTAAAAATCGAGCGTGTTGCTTGTGACGAGAGGAAGCCATTGATTCCCGATTTTAAGGTCCTCGGTCATTAGGTGACCTCTGAGGTCATGTTAATGATCACATGTCATAAAATCGTAAATGTGTACAAATTGGCAGTATAACCCTCTAATCGTTTAAAATCGCAGTATGAACATCTTTTTTTGCTTTTATTGTACAGATTTGAACCAGCGTCACAATTCCTGGTACTGCCAATATTCCCACAAGGTCATTAAGGTATCTGAGGTCAGTGACCTCGGTTTGACTTGGAAGAAGTGCATGGACCCTATGGACATACAAATCTAAGATGGATTTCTTATTGAAATTAGTGTCACAAAAAGCTCAGAAACGCCAAGGAAGCAAATAAAGGTCTTCTGAGTCATCGGAGGTCGTGACCTCGGTTGAGGCTCTGAACGTCAATCAATGTCACAAATCTCAGTGCAAACCACAAACGGCCACCAGAAAGCACCTGTGCATATGCATCTGAACAACAACACGGAGAAACTGCACAAGTTACAAGGATAGGATAAATTTTGATTACTACGGCGTCTACGGACACGATTTGCGCCTGACATGACCTTATAAGCAGTCAAAGCTTACGGGTCACAACGAGAGATAAAGTTCGACATTTTCAGAGTATGTGTCCGATTGTTTGAATGTACGGTACTGCACGTTTCATTGCGATCGGCTGATCACTACGCGAATTAATAATAATAATACAAACGAGGGGTAGCATCCATCCCTCACCCGGGCTTAAATTTAGATCACATAATTTGTATAACGGATAACATAACGGTAGCCTAAGAAATTGTAATACAAAATAAAAGGTTGTTATTTTTTCTTTAAACCCATTCCTTGCGGGTGGCTTGAATTACGTTAACGTGCGGTGGCAGATTCTGCCCCCCAGATATTAATTTCAACCGTGAAGTACGAGAGAGAAACACACGTCAATCTGGTGACATTTATTTAGTTCGTCCACGTAACAACCACGGCAAAAGAACCTTTATATATCGAGCTAGCGCCAGAGGCGGCGCCACCAGATTTTACCTGGGGGAGCAAAGTCGAAAGGGGGCCTCCTTTTCCCAGGGGGCCTCCTCCCCCAGGGGGCCTCCCTGGCTGTAGGGGCCTCCAT
>VOPJ01002957.1:0-11603 GCA_014673585.1 Semibalanus balanoides | reverse complement strand
TGGATGGTATGTAAATTAAAGCCATTTGATGATTCTGCGAACGACAAAGCAGACAGTGGCCATTATTTTGGGGTGCAGTACAGTAACACGAGAGCATCGCAATCGGTGGATCACTACGCGAAATATTCCCGAAAAACCGAGGGGGAGGGTTGCATCCACCCTCCCTGCACTGGCGAGGGTTAAGCTTAAACAATATATTTATAAAAAAGTTCCCTCTCCACCTTTTTTCTCCACCTTTTTTCCCCTCAAAGGCAACTACCCAAAGATAGTTTGTAGCAAAAATAAGTTAAACATTTTCACTGGGGTCATATTGCCAGCTTATGACATGACCTAAGGTCACGAGGTTATCGTGTCAAAGGTCCAATTTTTCAAATATGATTGGACCTAATTTTTCCTCAGATCATTGTGAGCTCAGAAATTCGCGGTTTTGTACATTTATAGGCCGCCAAACTTACTGATGCAGCGTGACCTCGTAAAATTACCGCAGGCTATAACTCGGTCACCGTTGCTCTGAGTCTGATCGGCCGGAGACCAGCGCAGGTCAATCCAGAGCACACAAATACACTGGGAACAAATTTGGGCCCAAATCTCAGTTGTTCGTTTTTTAAAATATATCGTGGAATGCCCCAGATGTAGTAATGAACAATTTTAATTGGGATTTACACGACTTGCTAAAAAAAATCAAGATGCGTATGTCAAGTAACGGTTCTTCCGCATTTTAAATCAGTTAAAAATACACTACGGTTGTTCTGGTAATTTGTGTTTTCTGTTTGTTGAGCAAAAAGTGTAATGTAATGCAAAAAGCAAACACCCCTAGCTGATCCGTCTGCTGACGCTGTGTCCTTCTGTCGCCAGCTATCTGACTGACCTGGACCGGAGCAGCATGTCAGAAAGCACTACCTTCCGATCAGCAGAGACATCCCTAGCTGATCGCTTCTCGCGTGACGCTTGCTGTCCTTCTGTCGCAGTCCTATTCTGACTTGATCCGGATCCGTTATAGCCAGCCAATAAGTACTTACTGCCGACAAGCTCCAGCAGGACATCCCTAGCTCGAATCGCTCCTGGACGCTGCTCCGTTCCTTTCTTCGCTCAGCATTCACTTGACCTGACCGGAATACCAGCAAAGACTACCTGCCAGCTACACAGGAATCCCTAGCTTTATCCCTTCTCTGACAGCGTTCCTTCTTCGCCAACATCTGACGTACCTGAGACCGGATATCTCAGCCAAAGTACTTATCCCGGCTCGACTCAGCAGACATTCCCTAGCTGACCTTCTCTCCTGCAACGTGTCCTCTGTTCGCCACCTAACTCTGACTGACCTGGACCGGATAAGCCAGCAAAAAGACTAACCTTGCACACTCAGCAGTAATCCCTAGGCTCTCCCTTCCGACGCTGTTCCCCTTCGTCCGCACACTGTACTGACCTGGAACCGGATTAGCCAGCAAAGACTACCTGCCGACTCAGCAGACATCCCTAGCTATCCCTCTGCGTGACCTGAGTTCCTTCTGTTCGCCAGCTATCGACTGACCTGGACCGGATAGCCAGCAAAGACTACCTGCCGACTCAGCAGGACACCCCTAGCTGATCCCTCTCCTGACGCTGTGTCCTTCTGTCGCCAGCTATCTGACTGACCTGGACCGATAGCCAGCAAAGACGTACCTGCCGACTCAGCAGGACATCCCTAGCTTGAGTCCTTGCTGGACGCGTGTCCTTCTGTCGCCAGTATCTGACTGACTTGGAACCGGATTACCAGCAAAGACTACCTGCCGACTCAGCAGGACATCCCTATGCTGATCCCCTCTGCTGACGCGTGTCCTCTTTCGCCAGCATCTTGACTGACCTGGACCGGATAGCCAAGCAAAGACTACCTGCCGACTTCAGCAGGGACCACCTAGCTGATGCCTCTCCTTGACGCTGGTGTCTTCTGTCGCCAGCTATCTGACTGACTGGACCGGATAGGCCAGCAAAGACTACCTGCCGACTCAGCAGGACATCCAGACTTCTGTCGCCAGCTATCTGACTGACCTGGACCGGATAGCCAGCAAAGACTACCTGCCGACTCAGCAGGACATCCTGCGCGTGCGAGCGCCCACCACCGGCATCGTCGAGTACCCGTTCGACCTGGATTCCATCATATTCAGGTAGATGGAGTGCTCTCAGTGACTTACGTACGATCCACGTGTCCTAGTTTCTGCATGGATACCAGAAGACTTACGTTACGTAACGAGATATTTGTAACGAGATATTTGCAATGGGTTAATTAGAAACAACCTTCGATAGTTGCCTGTTATGGAGCAAGTAACAGCTAAATATGTTAATTAAATCGAGTGATTGTTATTACTATCTATAACTAATGAAAAAAAAACATGTCTGACGGACGCAAAATTCATTTATAAATGTAGAGTCTACCAGGCAATCCAGCCGATTGCGGTTCGTTTGCTATTTAAACCTTGGCCGGATTGCCTGCTGCTGCTGCCTGCTGCGAGTACGATGACACAAATCTTGCTTGTATTCAAGTCGTCAGAATTATCTACAAAGATTGTGCCAATTCTCTACAGCTCAATAATGACGTCATTGTTCTTTTTATAAAGTTAAGCGATTTCTCGAGAAACAAATATCACCATCGTTTTCAGCAGCACTTACTTCATTTTTTACTACAACGGCCGTGTATTTCATAACTTTCAGAAAGGAGTTTTTTTTTTATTTATAATTTTGTATTTAGAAATTCACTCCTTAAATGGTGAGTGTATTTTTTCACATTTGAGTGTCATTTACCACCTAAATAATTACATTTTGTGACACTGGTAGTGTGGCTGGTAGTGGTCAGCCCTTTGCTGTGACGGGTCACGGGCTTGCTGTTGTTGTTTTGTGACGGGCTTGTTGTTGTGACGGGCTTGTGACCTGTTGCTGCCAGGTTGAGCCACAGATAACATGATACCTGGATGGGACACTAATTTTCCGGCCTCTTATTGCTAACCACAGCAGTGAATGACGGTACTGGACTCGCATTTGCACGAGCCGAGACATAAAATGTATCAGCTTAACAGCTCCGTTTCAAATTTCGGCTCTGCAATAAGAGGCCGAAAATTGAGTGTCCAATCCAGTTATCATGTTATCTGTGGTTGAGCGAATTGCACTCTGACCGTGTTTGCCTGGTCTGCCGCAGGATGGTAGACGTAGGCGGGCAGCGCTCCGAGCGCCGCAAGTGGATCCACTGTTTCGAAAACGTTACCTCCATCATCTTTCTGGTGGCGCTCAGCGAGTACGACATGATCCTGTTTGAGGCCGATAGCGAGGTGAGAGCAGGCGGTGGCAGGTGGCCAGGATGGCCAGGATGGCCAGCACGGCCAGCACGGCCAACACGCCAGCACGGCCAGCACGGCCAGCACGGCCAGCACGGCCAGCACGGGCCAGCACGCCAGGCACACCTGTGATAATACGCACGGTAAAAACTGCTGTTAAGCCGCCACTACACGGAATACTGCTGGCTGGAGTGGACTAGTATATTTTGTATATATTTTTTTTTTTAATTAATCACGATGGATTTGTGACCTACTGATGCATGATGCTTTGCAACTATTGGGCGGTAAAAACTATGTAGAGCATATGTCAAAATGGTGTCAAACTGTTATTGTCTTGTGCCATTTCGTTTGTGGCCAGAACCCAGTCATACTGGCAACGTGTTGCGTTATGCGTCGGCAATCATGGGCGTCACTGGTCGCCGACCGTCTTCTCACTCGTTCTATGCCCCGACAGAACCGTATGGAGGAATCCAAGGCGCTGTTCCGGACGATTATCACGTACCCGTGGTTCCAACACTCGTCTGTGATCTTGTTCCTGAACAAGAAGGACCTGCTGGAGGAGAAAATAATGACTTCCCATCTGGTGGACTACTTCCCCGAGTATGACGGTGAGTGGTCTGGCCGCTGGCAGACGAGCCGCGGGGCTTCCGAAGCCGGCCGGTGTTCGATCTGAGGCGTACGGTGCGTGCGGACGTCCGCCAGAAAGCCGGCGGCCGCCGTCGACAAGCCGCAGCTGTCTGGGAAGTCGGACGCCGCCGCCTTCCTGATGCGTGCGGAAGTCGGGTCATGGGTGCCGCGGCTTTTCAGGATGTTGGTCTGCCTGCTAGGCGCTGCGATCAAACAAAACCACGGTGTGGCGTAGCGTTAGCGCTTAGTAGCGATCCATTGATAGTTAATTGAATGCGGTTGTGGACGCATATAGGCAGCAATTTTGCGGTGCCCTTTTAAATTTTAGTCTGAATATTTTGTATGGATGAATTTCCCAGGTCAGGACCCGCGCTAAGCAGAGCTTGTTGCGCAGGTCCAGCTGACCTCACCACCCGATCGCGTAATTCCTGTTGGCCGGCAGCATTTAGTTCTTAATTTGGCCAATCATCATAATCAATGAATCCGATTTAGATGCGAACGCACGACTAAGGGGATGAGATGAGAGAGCTGACCGGTACCTGGCGCTGTGTCGTGGCTGTACCATGCCTCGCCACTGGCTGACTGGCGTGGCCGCTGGACGCAGGCCCCAAGAACGATGACGTGGCTGCTCGCGAGTACATGCTGAAGATGTACCTGGCGCTCAATCCGGACCCGGACCGCATGTGCTACTCGCACTTCACCTGCGCCACAGGTCTGACGCCCACGCCCGCGGCAAGCAGCGCCGTCTCAGTCGCTCGGACCGTAGGACCGTAGTCAGCAGATAGACGTAGCCCACGCGCAGC
Organism: Semibalanus balanoides; assembly: GCA_014673585.1. Lineage (NCBI taxonomy): Eukaryota > Metazoa > Arthropoda > Thecostraca > Balanomorpha > Balanidae > Semibalanus > Semibalanus balanoides. Next base: position 6,871 of record VOPJ01002957.1, on the reverse strand, counting down.
TGAACCTCCCCATATGCACAGTACCGGACAGCTGGTCGGCTGGAGCGCCCCGGCAGACGTAGGTTGGGAGGAGACCGGGCCAGGCTGCCGGGCTGTGACTGGCGCCACCTGGGCATCGCCTCCCCCACCCCTCTTCCCCAGCGTCTATTCCGCCTCCCACCCTCTTCCCCAGGCGTCTATCCGCCTCCCCCACCCCTTCTTCCCCAGGGCGTCTATTCCGCCTCCCCACCCCTCTTCCCCAGGCGTCTATCCGCCTCCCCCACCCTCTTCCCAGGCGTCTATCCGCCTCCCCCACCCCTCTCCCAGGCGTCTATCTGCCTCCCCCACCCTCTCCCAGGCGTCTATCGCCTCCCCCACCCCTCTTCCCAGGCGTTCTATCCGCCTCCACCCCTTTCCAGGCGTCTATCCGCACCCCACCCCTCTTCCCCAGGCTCTATCCGCCCCCCCCCACACCTCTTCCCCAGGCGTTCTATCCGCCTCCCCACCCTCTTCCAGGCGTCTATCCGCCTCCCCCCCTCTTCCCAGGCGTCTATCCGCCTCCCCACCCCTTTCCCAGGGTCTATCGCCTCCCCACCCCTCTTTCCCCAGGCGCTATCCGCCTCCCCCACCCTTCCCAGGGTCTATCCGCCTCCCCCACCCTCTTTCCTGGGTTATCCGCCCCCCTCTTCCCCAGGCGTCCAGTGCGGTAACGGGGTGGTCAAAACTGATCACAGCCATGTGCGGTCCTGTGTCCTTTAATAGCGAGGGATATAATGTGCCGCAAATTGGCAACCGTGTTTACTTTTGCTAGAGATATGCCACCTGATATTCAATCTCGTTTGGTGATTATATATAATATATTATATTTATTATATATATATATATATATTATATATATATATATATATTATATATATATATATTATTTATTATTCACCCCAAATTAAATTGTTTATAAGCATTGGACTAATTTGAAGTCGGCTCATGTGCATTAACGCTGTTATTTTTCCCGGTCCACAAATGTTCAGTGCCCAAACGACATGCACTTCATAGCTCCATGCCCATGCACACTATTCATCATTGCTAGCGTTTCATCACTGCTAGCGTTGATAGTGTGTGTTCAGTTATATCAGTGTACGACGTACTTTGATTTAACTAATAGATACCAATAATAAAATGTACAGTGTAGTGCAAATGTTCTGTCCACTTCATCGACACCACCCGATGTCGATGCGGCCGACGAATAAATCCTTCGTGAAAACAGCTAGTAGCAGACGTCCTTGCAGTGCACTATTCGTATAAACCACCCATCTCTCTGGAGCGATGTTTGTTTTCGTCTGCCGGAGGCTAGCTTTGAAAGTATTTTTGAAAAAGCCTTGCTTAAGTGCATCCGTTTAATTCAATGTCAACATTGTTCATCGGTGCTGTCTGTGGGTGCTGCACGCAGTGAAATCTAATGCAACTAGTTATGTCCTCGCCCCTGATACCGGGGGCGAGGGCTAGAGTAATTGCATTAGATTCCACTGCGTGCAGCACCGACAGGACAGACAGACCAGAGATGGTGCGATGAAGTGAAGTAGAACATTTGCACTATACTGGTACCACAGTACGTTTTGTTGCTGGTGGCCAGCGCCGCCAGCCGTGTAGTGTATGTAGTGTGGTGGTGGGTACGTTCAGGTAGTGATGGACCTGGAGCAGGCAGGACGAGAAGGAACAGCCGTGCCTCTGTAGGTCTTCGTCGACACTTCGCCGCCCCGTCTGCTGCCTGTAGGTCTTCGCCGACACTGGCCACTTCTGGCCCCCTCTGTAGACTGCAGTGGCACTCTCTCACTGAGCGGTAGGTAGTGCCGCCGGCAGACACCGCGCGCCCACCGGCCGCCCGTAACGCCGCCTCTCTCACCCTGTAGGTCCGCAGCGGGACGCCATCGCAGCGCGAGAGTTCATTCTGAGAATGTTTGTCGACCTGAATCCTGACGCCGAGAAGATCATTTATCTTTCGCATTCAAGTGGTGCCTAAGGTAACGGGGGTGGTCTTCTCCTCGTGGCCGCGCGTCATCTCCGGCTCCGGGTCGTGTGCCTCCGACCGGTAGGCCAGTATACACCGTGTACGTCACAAGGCTGGCAGTTACCGTGTCGGTCGGCGCACGCACTGAGAGCTGCAGGAGAGCTGCAGGAGAGCTGCAGGAGAGCTTCTGACCTGACGTGCCGCAGAAGAAGGTCGACCGACTAGCCCCGTGTCTGCATCTCATCAATACAGGTGACGCATACATGCTTCTTTTTTGTAATGCGTCCAAAGCACTATTTATCTTAGCCTCTGAGCCAGGGGTAAGACGATTTACCTGTGAGCGCATATAAGAGTTGATCGCAAAAGTGGTCTGGGAATACGGGTCTCGGCCTCGGATCCCAGGATGGGAATACGGGTCTCGGCCTCGGATCCCAGGATGGGAATACGGTCTTGGCCTTCGGATCCCAGGATAGGAATTACGGGTCTCGGCCTCGGGATCCAAGGATGGGAATACGGGTCTCGGCCTCGGATCCAGTGATGCGGAATTCGGGTCTCGGCTCGGTCCCAGGATGGGAATACGGGGTCTCGGCCTCGATCCAGGATGGGAAATACGGGTCTTGGCCTCGGATCCCAGGGATGGGAATTACGGGTCTCGGCCTTGGATCCCAGGATGGGGAATACGGGTCTCGGCCTCGGGGATCCCAGGATGGGAATACGGGGTCTCGGCTCGGAGCCAGAGATGGAATACGGGTCTCGGCTCGGATCCGCCAGGATGGGAATACGGGTCTCGGCCTCGGATCCCAGGATGGGAATACGGGTCTCGGCCTCGGATCCCAGGATCTTAGAAGCTTAGATCTTTGTTACATTAAAAGGTTTGACTACTTGTCATTTTTTGGCACCCTTATTGTGTCATCTGGTTAAAAGAAGTAACATTAGAGATATATCATTTTGTCTGTGCTGTACCTATTCTGGAAACTCTGTAAAAATGATATAGATATTATGAAGAACACATTTCGCTAAAAAGGACAAAAAAGCAAGCTGTCCCTTTTTGAGTAAAATATTCCATTCATTCATTTCGATCCACCAGTTTTTCTCTTCTGCTCGGGTAATCTTCCGTTGAAAGACTCGTGACAAATGGAGCTGGCGGTGAAACCAAATAGGTGGAACATAGGCGCGGTCAGATAGAGCTGCAAGTCAGATAGCAAGGGCTGCGGTCAGATAGCAGGTCGTTCTTCCTGCTGTAGCCATCTTACCCAGTACCCCCATGGATGGATCCAGAGGTGGCACGGGGTCACGCCCCCCCCCCAACCAACCACCTGAAATCGGCGCAAATTTTGAACATTTCCTGAGATAATAGAAAGCTAAGCAAATTTGACAAAGGATAATGTGTTTTAAATCAGTCACCAAAGCAAGCAAAATCCGGTGAGTTTTCATAATTGTATGATGCTTTTTTGGGGGATTTACCCCTCACCTCAAACTGCTCCGAACACCCGTGCTGGATCCGCTCCTGAACCCACCTCCCCCCCCTCACCCCCTCCCCCCAAAGCTGCCGCACACTGCGCCATTCGGCTGCGATATCGCCGCGACTCCACCAGCGACACGGCCAAAACACAAACACGGACAAATAAATCGTGTTTTCTAATGCAATTAACTTAGTTGGGAGGTACGGTACGACAACCAGATGACAACTGTTTAGGAGTGGTCCAATCCCTGGGATGTGTCCGCGAAAGAATCGCGGCGATATCGCGGCCGGGTTTAGTGAGTCTACCTCACCACCGGTTGAGCAATAATCATCGTAGGTTATATGGTATCCCTTACTATGTCAAATTATTATAAGTTGAATGTTGAGTAACTGGAGCCTTTTCGAAAATAGCACGCGCTATACGCAAGTTATTAAGATGACTGGAGCGGCCAAGAGTGACGCACTCTGGTTCAGCAATTGCGTGAATGATGGTCAAATATGATGTCCATTTTTGTACGTCGACTTAGTGGCTGGTGTCTTCTTGAAAATAGCACGCACAATGCAAGTTAATCTACTAATATTTTAGCCATGATACTTGACTTCAGTAAATCAGTTTTTCCCAAAAGGCAACACAATGTTTTGTTTATATTTGACCATCATTCACGCAATGCTGCACCAGTGTGCATCACTCATGGCCGCTCCAGTATCTCAAGTCATATCTTGCGTATAGCGCGTGCTATTTTCCAAAAGGCTCCAGTTACCCAACATTCAACTTAAAATAATTTGACTATAGTGATGTCATTTTCCCAAAATGTCCTGACCAAAACCAATCCAAAACCGAACAGGAGGCATTTTGGTTGACCAAATATTGACCGGTTTTGGTTGAGGCCAAAAATATCCAAGATTTGACCGATTTTGTAATTGTACGTACACACTTGGCTAATTAGAAATAAGGTATACTTATTTATGCACACTGGCAAATTTAGTTTTGTTAACACCATAGTTCATAAAACGCACATATACAGTTTCCAAAAACACATTATAATTGTGAAAAGAAACTAAATACATTTGCAAAACAAAATAGTAGATGCCGCAAGCAAGACTAAAGACATTTACATTAATAAACTGAATTTCGAGCAAAGTGTGTAGCAATTTGTTGGATAGAAATAAGAATGCGTTACAATGTGTCAAAAAAGTGAATTGTTTAAGATTCAGCTGACCGAAAAGTGTCCAAAAATTCACAAGCCTGACCGACCGATTGCCAAATCGGTCATACAATTTTTTCGGTAACCAAAATTTTTGTTACCGATTGACACCACTATCCCTTACCACTTCCCGCTTCATTTAGTTTTTTATGCGATTGCATTGATTGATCAGAATGAGGATTGTCATTGCGGACCGCATCGCGTTTTCGGCTCGGGAACCCAAAAAGCTCGTATTCGTATAAACTGTGATTGACTTCGGGCAAGCTTCGTTCTCTATTCAATACTGCTGATATGCTAGCAATGCTCATGCAAAAGGCATGCTCGGTATCTAACGTATATTTCTTACATAAATTTCAAACGCTGATAAAAAACACTCAGTATTAAAACTTTTGAGGCGGATCTTTAAACAAGTGAGAACCAAACATTGACTAGAATATTTATAGAAGCGATTTGTGTAAGCAGATCATATTGTGTAAACTCATAACTCCCACCTTTCAATCGTACAATGCCAGTTCACCGGTAAAATATGTCGCAGAATAATGAAGAATCTACGATGTCATGTAATTCCCTATCATCTGCTGCGTAGCCAACAATTACAAATTATTATTAGACGTTTGTGAGCAGAACCTGGAATATCGGTGCACCAGCTCGATCATCGCTATTGAATGTCCGATGCTAAGCGAGGCCCAGTTTGCAGTCATCCTCATTTTGGAATTGAACTTTGTGCTGACATGCAAGTTTCTTTTGCCCTCGAACTGGGACAATTATCCGAATATTCAGCGGCGCATTGATTAAAGTTGATAGAAGTGCTACAAAGACACTCATGAGAGACTTGAGAAGATGTTTCCTTCGCATGAATTGTGCCTTCATCACAGGCACGTAGCCAGGACTTTTCTCAGCGGGCCACATAGGGGAAAAATTTGTCCTCAGCCACATGCTGCTGATGGGGGTTAAGGTTGGGTTTTCAGATAAACTCATTCTATCTAGCGTGAATCTATTTTGCTCAAGGGGCCATGGCCCCTGTGCCCCTTCCCTCCCCTTGGCTACTTCCCTGCTTCCTCAAAACGGGACACTTAAACTTAACAAAAATTGTTTGGACGGTGAGCAAAACTGCACAGCAGCGTCACCTATATCAAATTATGTGTAGACTAGAGCGACATCTATCTGAAGCAGGACAAAAGACGGCGCTGCAAACTACGACTCCAATATATAATCGCAACAGCATCGATAATGCATTGCATACAGGAGAACGGACTTAAAAAGCTATAGATGTACCAGCTTGATATCAATTAAATGAACGTAGCTACTTCACACCACTCAATGCTCTTCAGTCGGAAGCATATCTATTGTGTCACCCCTCATCCTGACATGGCTGGATGTAGACTGTGCCTGTTTCACCGTGTCTACCTTCGTGTATAACTGTATAGCCTCTCGTCAGGAGGCCCCGTGATGTGCGGTCAGTAGTCACCCTTCCATCAGCCTGTCTGTGTGCCTGTACCGCCGCAGGATGACTCTCTCCGCGTTCACCTGTCTGCTGGTGCTGGCCGTGGCGGTAGTCACCCTTCTCAGTCTGCCCAGCGGCGGCCGCAGTCAGCTGATGCGGGCCAGCGACTCTGAGCTGCACCAGCCGCTGCACAGCAAGCGCTCCTTCATCGGCCTCAAATGCCGTGGCGTGTTCGACAAGGCCACCTTCCATGAGCTGAACGCCGTCTGCCAGGAGTGCTTCGGCCTCTACTGGGAGCCGGAGCTGCACGGACTCTGTCGGTACGTGGCTCGGTGTGGCGCCACCTATTAGCCGTTTTCACGCAGGATTTATTTGTAACCGGTAGTACCCGGCAGTAACCGATAATATTTGTTGATGAATTTGATTTTACAAAGAAAACTAACGGGAAATTTATCATTATAAGAGCATATAATTGTACATAAATTCATAAAGTTTCAATTGCTACCAAAAATATATGGGAAAAGCCGTGTTCCTAGACTTAATTACCCAGAAAGCACGAAATATTACCGGGTACTACCGGGTAAAAACAAATCCCTCGTGAAAACGGCTATTGTGTGACGTCATACACAGCGGTGTCACAAACGGTGTGACGTTTTTGTGTGTTTTGCGTACCACTTAATAAACCAAATTTGTTTCACTTGATGTGAATACTAACCAGTAAGACGCCTTAAACGGCGAAGGACGAGCGAGTCCGAATAAATCCGCGTCAATTTATC
>VOPJ01002956.1:0-12325 GCA_014673585.1 Semibalanus balanoides | reverse complement strand
ACTTGCTCCGCCTTCAGTTTACTGCTCTGTCACCGGTCGGTCTGTTGTCTCCCGTGCGGAGCGGCGTGTCGCGTCTGTCGCGTCTAGCACACATCTCGTGCCGTCATACCTCTCTGCTGTCTCCTCCCGTCTTGCAGCGGCAGCGGCATGACATGCCTTGACGGCATGACGTGCCGCGGCGGCATGACGTGCCTCTGCGCAGAAATAGACCCCACCGCGTGCCGCCCAAGGTGATGTCACCAATGCCGGGAATCCGGGCCACTGTCGCCTCTGTGAACCAGTTCCCCGACACGCGCGCGGTGTGCGGCACGTGAGCCACGCTCAGTGCTGTGTTTCGACTGCAGATGGGGCCTGGGCCGGCCGCCTTTCTCTGTGTTCTCCGTCTGTCTCAGTCGAGCACAAGGAACTACAACGCAGCTGTCACTTCACAGATGATAACTCTCGTCATCAGCTGTCGAGTGCTGATGGAGCACACTTCCCGACAAGTGTATGCCTGTACAGTTCCCCCGAGAGCAATCCAGTTCAGCTGTCCATCAGTCTGTGGAGCGGCTTCAAAGTCGGACGCGGGGTCGGCTCTCTTAAGTCCCACCTGTCGTGGCATCGGCTCCGACCCACCTGACGTGGAGACGCAGACTTCCGTGCTGCACCAGCTGCTCTGTGCGGCTAATAATACGTCCTCCACCTGCGCCTGTCTCGGCCGGTGAGTGGGTGGTCCGTGTCGGTCCCACTGACAACCCAGAGACGCCGCCGGAAGACCTCAATCTCCCGAGTGACCACAGTTGGACACGCAGGTGGACACAGACAAGACGGACACAGTGCGGCTCTCCACCGCCAACCGCTGGAACCGACCCGCCGCACGGTCTATCCTCCTGCCCCCATTACCCGTTCCCAGTCACCGGATACCTTCCCCTCCCTACGGAGTGCATCCAGATGCTACGTTGTTCCGGACAGCGGCACGGCACGACAGTTCATTTCCCCGGTGAGACGTGTGCTCAGCTTGCGCGCCCCGGCCTGCCGCACAAGCGACCTCACGGACACAGCTCAAGGTTTCCGTGCAACCATCTTCTCTCCTTCAGTGCCCGTCAGACGGGCGGCGCGGGCTACTTGCTGACCACAACAAGCAGCAAATTAGACATACACCGTGGCGCGCTGTCCCTCGCTCTGATCAGCTTACGGACCTTACGGCGCGCCCGGCCACGGGCCCGCAGCATCGAGGCACCAACTACGCTCTCCATCTCCGGCTATGGGCTACAGCTCTGATAGGTGCCGAACACTGGCTGAAATCAGGTACGGCGGAGAACAACAATGTAAACCGACAACGAAGCTGGGTAAATTGAATTCAGACACGTATTTTGAACTAATAAAACAAAAACTGTTAAACAGTTTTAGTGAACAGTACTGTCCAAAAACATACCAAATCAAAAAGCATCCTCCGATACACAGCTGTGTCTGCGATGAAGTCAGATTGTTGAGACATCTCGGTCTTAACACATACTCGAGCAGTGCATAACTGGAAGCTGCGCAGCATCCTACGGCGCCTACAGCCAGCAGCATTGCCAGCCTACAGCGTTGATCCTCGGACAGTGGCTGCCGCCGTCAGTCAGGAAACGCTCGCTGATCTGAAACGCAACACCAGCGGCGGCGGCGGCGGCGGCGCGCGGCGGCGGGCGGGGCGGGGCGGGGGCGGCGTGGCGGCGGCGGTTGGAGGCGGCGGTGGAGGGGCGGTTTGAGGTGGCGGCGGGCGGCGGTGAGGCGGCTGGAGGCGGCGGTGGAGGCGCGGCGCGGCGGCGGTTGAGGCGGTAGAGGCGGCGGTGGCGGCAGGTGGCGGCGGTGGCGGCGTGGGCGGCGGTGGCGGCGGCGGCGGCGGCGGCGGCGGCGGCGGCGGCGGCGGCGGCGGCGGCGGCGGCGGCGGCGGAAGAATGCCCTCAGCTCGACAAGACACGGTGCACCCACCCCACGGACAGGCGCAGACCATCCCTCGCTGATGAGATAACCAGCCACGTGCGACGACGGGGAGTGTCGGGGACGGAAGCCAAGGTGTTTGCGATGGGCAATGGGACGAGCAGCACACAGTGCAGACATGATCACACCTTAAGTTGCGGCAGCATTGTTAGACCCGAGTTGTTGGCCGTAGGAACTCTACCAGGTCAAACTAACGGTTTCCATTCCTAGCCAACGAAATTAATAGTGCAGTTGGTCATCAACTTCCGGTCTGCTTCTGGTAATGGTGATGGTCAGGTCAGGACTAGGCCATCATAAAGCCATTTATATTGAGGACAGACAGCACACGAGCCATTTTCAAGTGACGTGTGTGATTTCTATTTGGACGGCGTCTGCCAGTACGGCAATCCGCCGCGTCAAGTGACAGTAAGTGGCATTCATGTCTGTCAGTGCAGGCATTACACGTCGTCCTGCCAACGCCCGCAACACACCTGTCACAAGACTCACGTATACTCAGCGCTCACTGCTCAGTGCACACTACTCAAATCACCGTTATTGCACAATAACAAGCCTGCACACGCACCCAGCGGAACAGGCCGAGCCTCACATCATCTCCAAACCGGCAGTTGCTGAGTTCCGTTACCGACTTCCGCTGCAGGTCCGGTTGGCCGGCCGAGAGCTGTTTGGTTTTCTGAGCGGGTGACGCCCCCTGAGCGGGGCCGCTGCCGCCGCGCCGCGCCGTCGGCCTCTACGGAGCCATCAGGCCGGCGGCCGGTGTTGACACCAGACTCGAGCTTCCAGTGAGTTAACGGCCTCCTCCGCCTGCCGGGAGCCGCTGCCGAAATAGCCACTTACCGGCTGAGCGCACAGCGCAGCACGGCGTAGCACGGCAGTACGGTCCAGGTAGCAAAGCACGGCTCGCAGCGTCCCGGCACGAACCGCTCGAAAATGGCTCTCAGGACGAGCAGACCCAGGACATACTGAGCGTCGGCCAGCTGCGCGTCGTCCAACACGTCCGGCGGCGGCCGTTTGCGGTGCGCCGCAGACGGCCGCCGCACCGCGTCGCATACGCCGCAGATGGGCCGTGTCGCGACGCTTCCGGCGCGGCACGTAGGGGACAATGTGCGGCTGGGCACGGTCGTCCCCGGATCTGCCGTTACCGCCCCACGGGACGCGTATGGGGGACGATGGAGCTGCCTGCATTGCTAGTGAGCTGGCAGGTTTGAGAGGTCCAGCTGGAAAACTCCGATGAAGACATCCATCAAGACCGGCCATACTTTGATGAGTAGGCGCGACATGGTGAATAGGGCAGTGGGAGCAAACTTGTACTCTGCTGATGCAAGAACAGATTAATTTTCGAAAATCAGTTGACCACACTGGTTAACCATAAACTTTGGGATATCATTGTGATTTCAGCATTCATATACCGGTTTGCAATGAGGATCACAAAATTCCAATAGCCTTGCCGATATCTCGTTTCTTGAGTCGTGAACCTCAGCTCCCAGCAATCTCTCTAGTCGAGCCCCTCAGCTCCCAGCCATCTCTCTAGTCGAGCCTCTCAGCTCCCAGCCATCTCTCTAGTCGAGCCCCCCAGCTCCCAGCCAATCTCTCTAGTCGAGCCCCTCAGCTCCCAGCCATCTCTCTAGTCGAGCCCCTCAGCTCCCACCAATCTCTCTAGTCGAGCCCCTCAGCTCCCAGCAATCTCTCTAGTCGAGCCCCTCAGCTCCCATGTTCAGTGATCAGCAGCCACTCCTGTGCAGCGCGAGGCGTGGTGTCGGCACCTTTGCACGCTTCAGTGGGCTGGCAGGCGGACAGCAGTGCACGCGCCCGCGCCCGTCTGCGCCCCTCCGCTGCCTGATGATCTGCCGCCCTGCACGCCTCGCGACACGCAGCCGCGTATCAAGACACATTGCACAATGCACGCTGCGTTGGTACGTGTAACGCACTCGAACATAGTAATTGCTTGAAACCAACCGCCATGTGGTGAAGTAACAGGGCACATTGGCTACATTTGGCGGAAGTGTCAAACTCAACTGGATAATTCCGGTCCTCTTGGAGATCTGCTGGTTCTTTATGCAAAAGGCGAGCATAGTTCCATGCAACTGTCAGTCATCGTCGGCATTAAGTCGGCATCGCAACAGTGGCATGTCTTGTTACCCGCTGGGTAATAAAACGTGTTGGAGCAATTAAGATTCAGTAGTCAGCAAGGGCATTGCCAAGGTTACTAGAACATAAGGTTAGGCAGATCATGACGTCACTGATACTGAAGCCTATGGGTGCACTTTATACGGCCAAGAGTGCACTAATGCTGAAGGATCGAGGATTTTTAAATGAGGCTATTTGACCAGACTGACCCACTTTCTAGAATCTGCACATCTCAACGAATCCTTAAAGGCAAGGCATGCCAACATTTTCCCCGTAGGGTCTTCAGGAAATCATAAAAAAACGTTATTCCCCGTTGGCTCTTATGTTGAAGGCCACGGGTCGGGACTTTGGTGATGTCATCACTTAGGAATGCCAAACACTTGGTGGGGGCTGGGCGTTGCCACGCCCCACGGGGGACACCATCCTTTCCGTGGCAGCCTGACGACTGGGGGACACGGTCCCCCGTCGTCAGGCTGCGGGGGATTATCTCCTCTAATTTTGGACAGTCCCCCAGCCATTTAGTTTCTGCAGCAATTTCTACGGAAATGTTGAGTGTACGATTATTTTTTTTCGAATAGTCAATACTAGTATTGCGTATGAATGATTATACAGTATATTTGTGGATCGTATAAGTCTATTTATTATTTCCCTTATGAAAGGAAATTTAGACAGTACCTATAAAATTTATATAAAATTAGGCGTATTAAAACATAGCGTTTTAGGACAGTTTTGAATATAATATAGTAACTCAATAGTTGTATAAGAAAAAGATTACCACATTTTATACGTAGCTCAATCCAGTATCTATATATCCTGAATTCTCCCCCCCCCTCAGTTAAAAAACCGTGGCGACGCCCCTGTAATTCAGCACAGTGGTTTTACATATTTGATTTACAAGTGATCATGGTGTCTGATGATCTTACTCACCAGTCACCATGAAAGCCTGCACCTATGCTGACCTATAAAGTGTGCCACACGAATAAAAATAGATTGGATATTTGAGTCTCTATCCTTCATCCACAGTTATTGAAAGTCGAGTTGAAAGCATTTTTGAGATGGGGGCAAAAACTAACAACAGTCGGTACTCCCTCAGCCAAACGCCAGCCCCCCCCCCCTAAAAAAAATAAGTAAGACAAATAATTAACACTCTCTTCATCAGATGATAGATTCTGGACCTCATAATTATGCAGGCGAGAGACACGTAATATACTTATAATTGTCGTGCAAAAAACGGGCGTGACAAGTCCCTCATGTTATGTCTATCCTCGTAATCTCTCCTTTGTTGAGTGGAGCCCACTCAAGGTTCCTACGGCTGCCAGGCGAACCCTCAGTGCTTCGCGGACGGTATCCAAAGGCGGGTCTTCTCGGCCCAAAAAGACAGGTGCGTACACACGGCCCTCTCCGCACATCGCTCCCCGAGGCGCCGGGGTTCGCGGGGGCCGGGGCCGTTTTTTGGCCCTCCCCACTCTAAACACTCCGCGGATGGGGTGTAGGATGCTCTGCCAATCCTAGCGGCGCCTCGAAACCCAGCGGCGCCGGGGAAGTCGGGTGCCCCTCTGCAGAATACTGACATAAAGCTCCCCAGCTCCACCCCCTGAAGATCACGTCACAGCCCATGCTCGCATATAGACGACTAGGAGGGGTAAACCTTTTTTCTGTTCGCGCCCTTACGAGAGCCCTTTCAGGTCTGATGGTGTAACACTCGAAGGTCCCTGCGCCGTATATTATTTCAGTCAAGAAACTGTACAAACTCCAATATATAATATTTACAACTACTTCTCTTTCCAAATTATAGTGGGGGGCAAGAATTTATAAGTGAGTGTTTTTGCACCACTAGAACCCAAAACTTGCACATAGAACCTCGCCCTTCCCCTGCCCACTGTACCACCTGGTGTTTTACTGGCCTCGCGAGCCGCTGTATGCTAGGCAGTCTGTGAGTCGGTGACCTCTTGGCTCTCTGTACACATCTGTTGTGGCGATCAGGGACCGCGATAGGAGAGGCAGGGAACGATGGCAGCGATCAACAAACAACAGCAGCAGCGTCACCTCTTTACCAGACAATCCGACCGACCATAATCTAGTGCCCTGATACAGCGCAACATAAATATCTTCCATGTCGGATTTACAACCACCACAAATAAATCGTTTTGATATAGGAGTATCACAAATACCGGCGCTTTTCAAGGCGTTATATTCCATTTAACTTCACCAGACATGCAGTCACATGCAGACATCCAGACACCTCTATCACCTCCAGCCAATCAATGATCATCATGGCATAGCCATCCCGCTGCACAACTGTCACAGAGCTGGCACCGTCACTTGGCAGGAAAGTGCGACCGATCAGCTGCCGTCCGTATGTACCGCGGAAATCACGGAGACATACCGGAGACAGCTGCCACTGCCTCGCTGCACCTCATCGAACAACAGCACGGGCTCATCGTGGCACGCCCACGCCTGAAATAGCTTCCGAATACTACCCCGTGCCGTGCCGTGCTGTGCCGTGCCGTGCCGTGCCGTGGCGGACAGACCGACTGTTTTTGGAGTGCCATGGAAATTAATCGTTTCTGTGGCGTGCGTCGTTTGAAATAAATGGCAGCGCTGGCCCCGAGAGACTGAGTCAATACGCACATCAGACGGTATTTGTGGATAAGTGCACGCAGGCTGTTGACCCGTTCGACGTGAAAATCACATCAGCTTGGCGTATTTAGACACCCCATTCCGCACACCACCCCGCACGCGTCATAAAAGCGCCCAGCGAACATTAAATATCGCGGACAGACACTGCCAAGAAAAACAGCCCTGAAAAGTGGCCTGCTCGATAACAGGAAATATGGCTTAGGTCTCAAATCTTTTGCGCGCCAACAATCTTACCAAATACTTTTGGTATCTGGTAGTGGCTGAGGTCCCATGCATATTTGCTGAAATGCACCGGATACCTACATTGCATCCCGTCTAGCATTACAATAATGCCATCCTAATGCGGCGGATATAGAACTTCCAGTCATTCATGCTCTTTTCTAAGCCACTCGGAAGATAAATCTCCATCTCCAAGCAGGCGTCATATCTGCTCTGGCGACACTTTATTGGACTATGCTCGACAAGCCTCTTTCGCGTCCAAATATTAGCTTTAGCGAGTGTCGCATGGGCGCGTGACGGGGAGGTTAATGGTCCCGTCCGGTGGCTTTGAAAGCCCACCGACGAGCTGTACACAGCTCGCCGACAGAAGCGTGCCGCAGGGAGGCGAGCCGACAGCTGCGCCGCTGGCTCTGAATCTATCACCGGCCCAGCACACGGCAGATGCGACATATTGCCTGCTGGACAGGAATGTCGTTCCGTGTGGTGACTACAAGATTATTCAACTTCCGCGGGGGACATAATAAATGCGCACGATCACATCATAAGTGATGTTGTGCCATTGGACATGCCTCATCGGATGAGGTGATAAGCGCATGGCGTTGATGGCAATTAGCCTTTCAAATCAGCCACCCAACATAGCATGCTTGTCGCATATCTTCCGTCGGGTCTACACGACGAATCCAAACATTAAGTGGCACCTGAAGCGTACGGAAAACAGCCTATGGCTGAATATATGTACGTTGATTCTAAGGCGTACCAATCGTGATTGATTATGATTCTTGCGATTCTGAAGTGGTTCGAGGGCCCGGTTAAACATGCAATATTTCGCTGTCACAGCTCCTGAAGCCAGCGATGCATCATCGGCAGCGCAGCCAGAGCCGCGCTCCAGAGGTTAGCACACACTGGTGATTCGCAAGTAATAACCCGGAAGTCCCGTACAAAACAACACTTTGTTGCTGAAATACAAAGCGCCTCATACAGAAACGCCAGCCGAGTTTGAAAGGGGTGTGATGTGGCCTCAGTGGGTAACGATATAGCCACCATTAATTGTGATGGGAGAGAGAAAAAACATCAGAAACGAGCCAAGTCGCATATGGGGTGTGTCTTAGGACTTAGCTTCTGCAAACAACACAGCCGGGACAAGATTAGATGTCGACAAGGCTTAAAGGGTACACTGTCTCGATAGATCTCTAATTACACATTGATGTCATAACACAAAATGTTATCATAACAATAATCCCTCATCACTGGAACTAAAACTAGGCGGCGGCAAGGGAGCACATCCGGCCACCGTGTGGACCGCCGCCCAGGACCGCCTGGAATGTGCAGCAGACCACAGCGCACTCCCCGGCCTCAGCTGTCGGCCACGTGTGCCCCAGTGACGCCGACGTGTCGGTCCCTGTGACACCAGCATCGGCTAACCGCAGCGTGTCGCGCCGCACCGCACGCCCACTGATCACAGCTGGTTATCAGACAGCCGAGCCGCCATCTCACTGTGCAGATACCGGGAACAGGTCTGCTTTCAGCGACGCTAGCAATGACGCTGATGACGACGGAACAGAGGAGACGGGGTAACGGAGAACACATATGTCGCCGGCCGCAGCGGGGAGACCATTATGGCGGCGGCACAACAGATAAAGGGATTTACAGCTGTCGCCGGCTCCGCCCGCATCTGAGCGGTGTCGTGATTTAGGACGACGCCCGTGGATTCCGCTCTAGTTCTGCAGGACACCGCAAGCCATAAATGCAAGGCTGCGGTGGCTTTGAAATGCGGAAGACTTTTAAAGACGAGATCCCCACCCCGTCATTGCCCACACAATAATAGGAATTGGCACCAAAACACTTCGTTCTAAACTCCCGAGAATAAGGGAGAAGATATTTGGGCTAGCCAGTTTAGATGTCACGCATTAACACCGACGAGCTCCACAAATTCTTCGGTTCCTTCGCTCGAGTCGTCAGTTCTGGTGACATCCAGCAAATTTGTCATCTCACGGTTATTGGCTCCGGGAGTCATACCTATCGAATTGGAAGTGTCACCGGGATAAACGGCGGCAGACAACCGAGTCGACATAACTTGCGAAAAACACGAAACATAATACTTCGCTACACAAAAAGGCAGCGCCTTAACCGCGTCATCCTGCCGACAAATCAGACACCTTCCGTTGTAGAGCACAGCGTGCAGATGCACTTACGTCTCTTGGATCTGGGGGAGTGAATGAAGTCGGCGAACCTCCGCAGGGTGAACATCTCGCCGTGCTGACGGTCTTCTCAACCTCGATGTCGGTCCGAGGTAACACAGGATGCGGCACACACAGGATTCACCAGGTCATACCATCCTCGTCAAGCCGCACCGCAGTCACTCGGCATCAAGCGCTGCTGTTTCTAACGAAAATCGCCACCAACGTCACCGAAGAGTCGCACTGTCTATCGCAAACACCGGCAGGCCGTCTCCAGACCGCTTCGACGTCACCAGGTCTTCACCAGCAGGTCACCACTTCACCATCGGCCCGCCATCTCCCCTCTCAAAACGCGCGCGCGTCCCACAGTGCCCTGCTCACTGTCTAGCGGTCTGTTCCGTCTCTCTACACCCACCCACACACACACACACGCGCGCGCTCGTCGCCCGGCGCGGTTCCGGCACCGCTCAGCTGTGCTGACTGCGCGGCCGCGGCGATTCGTCTGCGGCGGCGGCGGACACGCCGCGGCGTACCGTCGTGCGGCGCGCCCGGCGGATACTTTATTTCGGGGCGGTTGGCAGCGGCGGCGGCAGGCGGCGGGTCAGACGCGCTCGGGACGTGCGTACGGCCAGAGCGGGCCACTCGCAGCTCGAGGGAGGCTCGACAGGTGACTGCCCGGCACGTCACATTCACCCAGTCGTCACGCATGGCGAGACCAGAGATATGCGTGTGTCATCCGACAGATACGCGCTGAAAAGCGCAGGCAGTGATGGACTGAGATGAGATAGCGTAAGGGATAGTTTCAAAGGAGAGAGACCGCATGCATCGTTAGATCGTGGCCAGGCTGTTCTAGGGATCAAAATGTAAGCTGGAAATGGATACTGGGAATCGGCAGCTGAGTATTTATAGTGTTCACCGTCCATTACTGAAAAATCGAAGCAGTGAACTCTTTGGCGCATAATGTAGTTGTTGCTGTTCTATGAATTACCAGTCTTCAATGAACACAACTTTCAGACACAATTACACGTGCTATATTGTCTGAACTACAATCTGTGAAGTTCCTGCCTAGCATCGTCTTGGAACAGCTGTCATTCGTTTGGCACAATAGCCCACTTGTACCTCTCAAACCTTTCGATGTAAAACATGCTTACCTAAGAGGGTAAGACAATGAATCATTTCATGTATCTCACAGAAAAGATTCATTCAAAGATAATACGGAACAATCGCTGCTAACACAATCTTACATTCGACCCAATGGACATTTTCACAACAAGAATGTGGCGTTTCACGTTGTCCTTGCCAATCAAGAGAATGAATCAGTTGCTAATGCGTGCTTTAAATTGTGTTGCCTGAATCTAAGGAACTAGCAGCGACTGAGGTCCCTAAGCTCCAAAATAAGGGATTGGTACGTCAATAAAACAATAACGGTGGAGTTTCCTATTCAAATGGTGGGGCCACTGCCCCACCAAGAATCAACTTTTTGTTTTGCCTATCAACTTTGATCCGATTTGAAGGTTTCCTGGCGCTTAAAGGCATTTTTCACTTCAACCATGCCAAACAACCACTCAATACGACATTTTGCAACACCGACTTTTTATGTTAAGCTCCACCCATGAAAACAATGAGCTGTTGAAATCACTCCAATAAGAAAGCCTGGCGGCTGGCACACTGTATCTGAAAAAGCAGCATAAAAGGTGAATATAAAACAAATAGACGAACACGTTATTGTGACGGTTTGAATTCAGGATATCAAAGAAGATAGCGTCGATAGCTTTTGCTATTGGAAATCCGGAATTTGCGATGAGATCGGGGTGTTCGGACGTTACGGCTCTATGGAGTTAGCGCCGCAAAAAATAGGCGCAGCCTGTTCCAGACCGGGCAACGGTTTGGGTGATATGTCAGGTTATTGAAATGGGTGGAGATCGAGATAAAATAGTTGCTTACCAAGAGTTAATTTTATCTGTTTGTTTGTGAAATGTCTCCAGATGGATTCAAGTTGACAGTAGCATTGTTGAGCTAGATGGTAAAATAATGCTGTTCAAGGGCGTTAGCACTGATGAGGGAGGGCATGATCAACTTCGGCCGACCATCCCCCCCCCAGATTCGCAAGATTTTATGCTATTAGCCCAGGTAGGGCTGGCCCCTCAGACTTCTGGCCTTGTCCCTCCCCCCTGGCTTGGCTGTGTGTGTGCCGCCACTGACGCTGCACGATGCCTAAGCATTTCCCTAGTTGGTAAAATATAAACTCAATGGATCTACTGTAAACGACCAGACCGTCTGGGACCATCCATTTTCGGCGATAGCTTTTGAATGAACCAAATGGCAATTGGCATGACAAAATTTCTGCCAACGCATATTTAAGGCCATGTGCCAAATCGTGTTACGACGGTCGGTTAATGTCAAATGAAAAATTAGGGCACTTTCCATTCACTCGCAATGTTGCGCAGGGAACTCTATCGGCGGGTAGAGGCTATTGTAAAAGGGTGCAGCTATGCTTAGACATCAGAGCTTAGCTTGGCCCTGGCTGACCTGGAACCGACCCGTGACCGGTCGGTTGTGCGTGGCGGGTGGAGTCAAGAGCGGGACTACAGAGCGACCAGGCGTTAGCCTCTATCCGAGCTCGCATTATTTTTAACATTTCGAGTGAATGTTCTAAATTATCGTTTAACACTAACGGTAACGAACTTTCAGAATAACAAATAGCATAGGGCCTGAAACGTCCATTGCCAGAGTTCACCCATGATGAAGGATTCAAAAGATGTCGCCTAAAATTAGGGTCACAGGCGGTCTGCCGTTCACAGTATAGTAGCTAAACCGTAAATACCATGAATTCAGAGCGACCGAAATACAATAGATGCGTTTGGCTTAGGCCGAGAACACCGTCATCCACAAAAAGCTATACCGAGTCTAGAGTGAACCACAGAATGGAGACCTTTTATTGCATGAGCCGAAACCGTGCCGGCCGAGACATGACACGCGGATGGCCCTGACGGCTGCCTGCACGCGGCGCGCGGTACCACTGTAGCTGGTACACCACTTAGCTGGGAACACACACGGTCATGAGTCGTAGCTGAGGAGAGAGGGAAGCTTTACCGCCCGGAGAGAGCGTGTCGACCTCCGGGGGACGAGCGCCGGCCTCCCTGGGGTTACACAAACACAGCCGAGAGATGGAACTGTGGCGGGTGAGGGAGAGAGAGGAGAGA
>VOPJ01002955.1:0-46641 GCA_014673585.1 Semibalanus balanoides | reverse complement strand
GTCTGATGAGGGAAGAGGATCACGTCGGCTTAGATCAGGTCAGGTCAGGTCAGGTCAGGTCAGGTCAGGTCAGGTCAGATCCGATCCGATCAGATCAGGTCAGGTGAGGGAAGGTTAGCTTACATCAGGTCGGGTCAGGTCAGTATGACACAGGTCAGGGCGGGTACGAGCCGGTCGGGACAGGTCAAGTCACATGTAATTCAGTCAGTTCAGGTCAGGTCAGACGAAATTAGGTGAGATAAGAACAGGCCATGAAGGTCAGGTCAGATAAGATCAGGTCACTTCAGGTCAGGTCAGTCGAGATCAGATCTAGTCAAGTCAGATGAGATAAGATCAGTTCAGGTCACATTTAGCGCTGGGCGCGCGGACAGATAAAGGTCACACCGGGTGCTGGGCCCGCTGCCGGCTACCCCCTCCCCCCCCCCACCGTCCCTCCGACCGCGGCCAGCTGTCGCCGGCGCTTCTATTTGAAGCGGACCTCGCCGCGACAGACACCTGTGGAAAGTTTCCAGGCATCAACCCGCTGACCTTTTCGACGACACGACGCCGAAAAGCATTTGAATGCCGCCGAAAGGTCACAAAAGGTCAGCGGCATCGGCGGCAGCGGCAGCGGCAGCGGCAGCGGCGGTGGGGGTGGGGGTGGGGGTGGGGGTGGGGGTGGGGGTGGGGGTGGGGGCGGGGCGGGGCGGGGGCGGAGCAGGCGGAGACCGGCAGAGCAGATCGGCCTCCTTCAACTCTCACACAGTTGGAGCGAACCTGGCCACAGTTGGAGCGAACCCGACACTGTGGAAACTCAGGTGCCGGGCTCGTGATCCGTGTCTCATCAGGAGAAAGGGCACGAGGCCACCGTCGAAAGAAGAGGACACAACAGAGCTGGTGACGGGGTATAATCACCGCCGGGAGACCGGGCTGGCTGGCAGAAACGAAAAACATACAACGCAAACCTGCTAACATGCTAAACGACTGCACTTCGAAATTCACGCTACAACAGCCTCTAGAAGCTTGTCATTTAACAAAAGTTTCAGAGAAACGCAGGCCCAAGGACTCGATGAAATCTAGACTTTTATATTTTTCAGTTTCAGCATATAACACCACCAGGCACCCCGCACCAGCTATATCTCTAGAAAAACCCAGCGGACGGTGCGCGCGGCTATTCGTCCAGGGATCGATCGGCCGGCAATAGTGTAGATGGCGCCACGAGCGCACTTATAGGTGGCGCCACTGACTTGATAAGCCTGACGGCTCGAAAACTTTGGATAACTATGCCCCGGATTTTCGGCTGGAGCTTCCACAACAAACGAAGCGTTGGAGGGAGGTCGGCGTAGTATGAAAGAGTGATTGCGTGGTGGCAGCGTACTACCGTGACTATAATAATTACATCTGCCGACTGCAATGTGGATGGTTTCCACGATAATTTACCAATGCCTGTAAATGGTTCTCAGAGCCCTTTCGCTCTGCTTCAGGCGTGTCTGCCCAGAACAAGCATCACCACAGGTGAGCACCACAAGCATCACATCGCCATCTCTCACTGAAGCGCCTCTCTACGATAAATTATGCACCTCCATCGGCCGGAAGCGACCGTTTCCGATGCTTCTGCCACGCGCGCTGACTTCCGCGTCCACCGGAAGGAAAAGAACGCTTCGGAAGGAAAAGAACGCTTCCACTCGTTGTTGTTCCGCTGGCCTCCGGGCCGATCGCGGCGATGTTCCGGAGAAGCCGGGTCGGAGGCGTCCCACTGGCCGCGTGCTACGGCCCGTCGCTGCCGAGATGACGGATCACCGCTCCAGGCTGACTTGATCGTGCAATGCATACATTCCGGAAATGTCCGGGATAAATGAGGCAGGCCTGGGTAACAGGAAGCGATCTATGATTATGTCGGTGATGATTGACAGACGAGCCGGAAAATACAATGCGGAAATACGGGCTCGACCAACACCGAGCACAACAGAATAGGAGGCTAATAGCCGTAAATATTAAAGACAATACTGGACGACGAAGCGAATGAATCGATCGATAACCATTAGCCAGACCTTGATCTAGAAATAGCACGAGCACTGACTGAATGCCTTAATGAAGAGAGTGAATAGATCGATCAATAACCATTAGCCATAGCTTGATGGAGAAGCATTACGAGTAAGGCCATTATCCTCGCTATAATCCTAAGCCGAGATTCTAGTCCGCTGAAATGTGAAATTCCTCGCAGACAGGATTCGCAGCAGCAGCCCGCTACCTCCGAAGGACATGAGCAACAGATAGCACGCGCCCAGTGACGAGGTCCAACCGCAGCACATCCGCGGACTGTGCTCGTCCTGTAGGTACTAGGCACGACGTAACCAATTCACGGGGCCCGGTGCATTGTCACGAGATCACACCTGATGCTCTACCAGTTCTTCTGTTCACCAACCCTACGAGAGTGGCTTTGTCAGAGAGATACGAAAAATCTCTGATTCGAAGTTCAGGGCTGGTGGTTCACTGTCTGTCTCGACGATACTAATATACGTGCCCATGTGATGAAGAGAAAAGTCAGTGTGTTTCGTTTTATTGGACGGGGTTAATAAGGGCGCGTCGTAACTATACCTCAGGTCACTTTGCGCCCCACAACGAGAAAGTCACCATCAGATGGGAGAATCATAGTGATATAACCTTCGCACCGGGTCTGAAGGCTCAATATCTGTTCGCGCGTCGGTCCGGCTAAAAATAACACGGAAAGATTTTCTTCAAAGTTCCCACATGGGTGAACCAGTGCTCCCAAACAAAATTGGCTACAAAACAGAGCACCTTATTGCTAAAACTTTTCGGATTTACCGGCCATCTCTCGATTTTTTTGCACGACGAAACTTGCTTACTAACTCGCTGAGCCGCAGTGCGTCATGAACAGGTTCCCACTGTAAACGTTCAAGCTCTATCAAAATATCAACCTATCAACAATGTCAAGCTCCACTCTCTGATAAAATCACTAGACTACACTCCAAGTAATCCTATTACATATTCTAAACCCACTCTCAGATTTTCAGAATGACTGAAATTGAATAAAGGACCCGGCACTCTAAAAATACGGTTCTCGATCCATATTCACCACAATCCGCGGTCTTTCCTTTGTTTCGGGATAATCAGATGTCTCTACTGTGATCGCAACCATCAAAATAGGATCGGCGGCCGACCACTCGCAATTGGGGTTCTGTTAAATCACGGCCAGCAGGACAACTGAATCTAGCCGGCGGCATGGGTACATGAAGCACTTCTGTGCAGGTCTTCCTACTTGTGGGGGGAACCTGTGTTATTTCGTACTGGGCCAACACAACCCTTAGACACGCGCACGTCAGTGTACTGGTAGCGCTGGCAATTAAGGACTCGGGCGGCGAACGGGCAATAACGTGAGGACAGGTGCTTCTCTAGGTGTCTCCGGCGTAGGGCATCGTCGCTGTTCAGACATATACGGCTAGGGTCCAGAGTTCGTGCTGTCATGTGTCTAGCTGTCTTGTCAATGGGTGAGCTCGGCTGTCACAGACCAGTAAATCAACCGCCGGAAGACTCAGTGGGTACGCCTGACATGGCTGTTAGATCTTTACTTATGCATTTGTCATGGCTTGTTAGTACCCAGACTGTTTCAGTACGGGACATTGTGTCAAAAGCTTTCCAAAAGCGCCAGCATAACAAAAATGTCAATATTTAAAATGTTTCCCCAGATGCACAGCGAAGTTGAACATCTCGCATCCGCTCTGGAGTATGGAAAGTCGGTGCACCGGACCAGCCGCGGGCCTTAGTGACGCACTTGGTTGGAAACGGAGTGGAACTCTCAAACTTCCCAAGCTGCTAGGTTCTCAAGCAACAGTAGAGGTTGACATGCTGACGCGGCAGACCTAGAGAGACGAAACTTGTTCTCACGACACTAAGACCAGCCCGTCTCATGCACCTTAGGTGGCCACCCTGGTGACACGCAGATGGATGGATGACTGGTGCCCTTAGTCGGTGTATTACGTCAGACGGGGAGCTCTCCACTATTCCGTGGCCTCAGCGAGCCCGGCGGGACCCGGATACACAGCGGCTCCGGTTTCAGCCCAGCCTTACAATTTAATTGGCATACAAATTTCAAGTTTGGGGTGACGGCTGAAAATGGTGACGGAAATTGGTACGGAAAATGCGGTGGGCCGGGAATGGTGATGGAAGAGTGGCTCGACTTAAGCGCTGAGGTGACAGGCAGCTGATGATGCATGTCGGATCTCATTGTTGAGGAGGCCACGGGAAGGGACTCACGATCGATGTTTAGGAAGAGATTCATCTGGAAAACGGAGGAGGGCTCAGTGATGGGAGCGAGCAGGGAATAGCGGAGTCTTGTGAGAGGGAATGATTTAATTAGATTAATGACACCATAGAGATTAACTTCAAGTATTCGTCGGGAGAGGATTTATTCGTAGAATTAGAGACGTGAATTCGGCTGGAACTATTTCGAGCTGGTCGATTTGATAGAATTGACAAAAGAAGTACAATGCATATATGGAACCTAACACACGAGGACTTTGCAAAGGTCGGCCAATAATATACTGAACATTTGTAAAAAAGAAACTTTGAGCGTTCGCGTACCTTCGGTTTTGAGAAGATTCTCTTGTCATCTAGGCACGTATACAGGTGGACCAGAAACAAAACTTAGACCGTAATTTGTTGACATGGACATTTATGTGTTGTGTTTGCGGTGACATAGCATAGGTAGCGCTGCGTGTGCCGCACGCACAATGGACCTGCATTCGAGCCCCCTCCGGCCCTCCCCCACACCATTTACACACCCAAGCAGGGCTGAGAATCACCGTGGCGGGGCTCATAGCTCATTCTGGCCATTTAGGCCTGTTTCCTGCGCCTGATAGGTGGAGACGCGAGATGAACTCGTTCTTGGTACTCGTCGGTGGCGCCCGACCGGCACGCTTGATGCGGCATGCCGGTCAGGGGGATGACGGTAGTCGAGTTGAGAGGACCGGCCGCGGGACGTGGCGGGGAGGCCTTCATCGAGTTAGCAGCTGTCCGTACGAGCAACGCAGGGGCGTTACTGTCCTTGTGCTAGGCTGAGGCGACACAGAGGACATGTAAGAGCTCTTAGACATTCGGAGAGTCCTGGTTGCTAGCGATGTCGAGTACAACCTGGCGGCTGGATATAGGACGACGGAAAAACCTTGTTGATGTTATAGATGGCTCGCTTAGTGCGCATTCGCTGGTTTTCCGCAACATGGCGTTCGCGTAATAATAGCGGACGCTCCATGAGACAAAACGGCTTGATCTGACAGTTGAGGTTGAGGAACTGTCGCGTTACTATCTATTGATAACGCAGATTAGCAAGACATATGGACTACATCAACGACAAAAGAGCTCACAACGTAGATTAGGGTTTAAGCGCCGTACACACCTGCCTACCCTGTTCATTCGACAGTCCTGAATTAATATTTGAGACGTTCATGTAGACCCTAGCATGCGTCGGATCAGGAGCCAGAATTAGGGTCAGTGGTATGCTGATAGCAGGTGTCTGGAGCCCAAGTGACAGATTTGCAAGCTGCGTCGGACAAGGACAAGAAAACGCGACCATTAACTTGCCAATTCCGCACTACAGCGGACAGCGAGCGGGAAATATGTCATTCTTCAAGTTTATACATGTGGGCGGACACATCGGAGGTCGGGTGCCGCGCTTTTGACGAAATCTTGAGTCATGGGAGGCGCGACATGCCACCTGTTGCGATGATTGAAGGCTCGACCTAGGATGGCGCTCCTCCCTTGTCCAGGATTCCTGGCCATTAAGGCATCAAACGTTCGGGTCGAAGTCAGAACCGGGGACGACTACCAGCGCCACCAAACACCACAAGACTATCGGGAGTGAGGGGGAGCGCTGGGATGGGCGCACTGGGTTATATCCAGTGGCATCGGCAGCCTCCGCTTATGCGACAGGGAGAGGACATGTCACCAACGTATCTGCATGACAAAACTCCCAGAACAAAATAGTACAGTTACAGGGCGGGTGTCGCCAGGGGACCCCCCCCAGAATCGCTCCGAAGCCTTTGTCTTGGGGCTCATCTCATTTGCAAATTTTATAGGACTACCTGGCTAGTGTAGGTGTAATTTAAACAATCAGCCAACTCAATGTGCTGCTTTGCTACCCCCATACAAACTGGCAGCCCTTCCACCCAAAATTGTGAGGCGCCGCCACTGGTCGACACAGGGGACGCACCAGTATGACGAAGCGCGGCTGCGGGCCCTTGCGACACAGCTTGAGCAGCTCGCCCTCACGGAGGAAGCCGCGACCCGGCTTCACAATCTCCGTCCAGCGCAGACGCTCCTGCAGCTGCAGCAGCTTACGGAAGTTGTCCTGTGAGGAGAGAAGACGGGGAGGGAGGGCGGTCAGAGCTGAGAGGGGGAGGGGGGGGCAGACGAGGGTGGGGTTAGGGGCAGGGGCCAGCTGAGACAGCTGCCCCGACGGGAAAAACACGCTCCAGGATAAGGTACGTTGTTGGGGACAGTTTATGCGTCGGCAGTGAAGCGTGGATAACTAGTGTTGTTCTAGTGTGACCAGCAAGGGGATAGATGTATGTTTTGCTTGCAATAACTAATGAGTTCTAGTGTTTCTATGATTTTCAAGGAAATACGGTACTGACTATATTGGTGAAACAATAGACAATGCATATATTTAGTTAATTGTGTTTGTCCCGTGTCCGTGCACTGGTATACAAGTAAACACATACTGACTTTCCTTCACAAACGCCCCGACTGATCCACAGTAGCCCATATCCTCAACCTCAACCGAGCCGGTCGAGTTTAAATCTGATTACATGTGTTAGAGCTGGAGCCTTGAGTTAAGCTCATAGGCGTAGGAGCCTATGGGCCAGGGGGGGCAACTCCCCCAACATTTTCGGATCTTTAACATTAAACGCCTATGGACGTTGCTGGAAAGAATCGACTTCAAATAAATGCATTTTGCCCCCAACTTCAAATGAGTTCCTACGCCCCTGGTTAAGCTCCCCAGCTTTTGCGACCAATTCTACCTTTGAATGACACATAAACATGTTCTAGAATAATAAACTTTCTGCATGCTGATGTGATATATGAACCTGAAGTGACACCCCTGTTTACCGGCAGCAGCAAGCGTGGCCCATTTCGCGACAGCCAGACGTGAACTTGCTGGGACGAGACGGGTTGGCACGTCGACCAGACCAGACACGTCACACAGGAGAGAGGGGTGAGGAGCGGAGAGAGAGAGTACCGGAGCAGAGAGGAGCGGCCTATTTCTGGAGCCGCACGGACCCGGCGCCAACAGCCGCCTCTGGGAAAATCACCGGTGACGGTACCGCCACAGAAGAGGTGGGTCCGACGCGCCGCAGTAACAGAGAGGGGTCTGGTACTCGGTGGCATTAGCACGAGGTGCCACTCCATATACCATTCAGAGTTACGATCTCCGATCACTAGATACCGCTCCACTCCGATTGAGGTGTATAAAATATTAGATCTTCGGTCACAGCCTAGTCACGGCCACGGAATGAGCTTGCAAGTCACAGCTTTAGTAACGGCGCTGCAATGCTAACACTATGGCGCTGGCCTGGCCAGTCACAGCTTTACTGCTTCAGTCACGGCCGTGACCAGTTCTGGTCCCAGCACTGGGACGCTGGGACCAGAATTCTGCAACTCTAACTCCGCTATCTACTCCACTCCAATACTCCTGTGAAAGAGCTTAGGCCGTAGCAAGCCACTAAAGCTGGGCCTATGTGGTCCTTCGTGTTTGAGGCGACCAACCACGGATAGTCTGAAGTGTTTATGACTCAACATGACGAAAACACGGTGACGACAACATGGAATTGCATTACAAACGTAGCACATGACGACAGAAATTATCCACAGGAAGTTGCATCAAGTTTTGGTTTAGTGTGGTTAGGATAAGGCCGTTTCGGTCCATTCGGACCATTGCGCAGCCATGGGATGAAGGAGTTTCCTTCCACGCATAGTTTCCACAACGCATCAATGACTCTGACGCCCTTTCGTGGACGCAGAAGCCAACTGCCCGTCCCACCATTTCCAGTTTACGCCGCCCACAGTGTGATGGACAGCGCTGTAATGGCCAGCATTCTAGGACCGTGAAATGGTCAGCTACCGAGGCGCGACAGTACGGCAGAAGCGTGAATCATAGCTGCTACGGAGAACACATAGATGGCGCTGCCAACCTGGCACGGCCGGCCTGGCTGATGGCGAGGATCGAGGGCAGGTAGGTGCTCTCTGCGAGGGCCAGTGGCGTATCCAAGGGGAGATCCTAGGGATCCTAGGATCCCCCCTGAGCCCTTCAAAGGGCCCTTTTCGAGGCTCGGCGGGCCCTTTCGGCACGCGCAGCTTGCCGAAAAGCCGACGAGAACGCGCGAACCGTATCATGCTCTTTAAGAGTCGGAAGACCACCGCGAAGCGTGATATTGAGAGTTTAGAGCACTTCAGAGGGCCTTTAGCGCCTCCAGGGCCCTCTCTGAATGACCAGCGGGCCCCTTAGGCGTTCAAAAAAGCCTTGAGCATGTCAGAGGGGCCCCTGGCCAGACCGAAAGGGCCCCTTTTCTGGTAAGAGGGCCCCTGAGCATGTCGAAAGCGCCCCTACCCAGCACAGAGGGGCCCCTGAGCAGGTCGGAGGGCCCTCTGAGCATGTCGGCAGGCGACAAAGCAGCCAGCGCATCCCTGTGCCAGGTCTTAAAGGCTCCTTAGCAGGCTGAAGGCCCCTGAACAGACAGAGGGCCCTGGAAAGTTGAAAGGCCCTTGCAAGGTTCAGAGGCCCTGAACACTCAAATGGAACCCTTGCCAGCACAGAGGGGCCCTGGCAGGTTGCAGGCCCTCTAGTTGTTTCGTTACCGTCCAATTACTCGCAAAGTGAACTCAAATGACCGCCCGTACGCCAGCTTGCTTTACGTTTATGCATTTTTCGTCCATAGTCAAACTTAAGTTCATGGAGACGAATATGTCATTTTTCCTTAAAAAATTGCATACAAATGCTTTACCTTGATGCAAGCTGGATCGTGACGAGTCATTTGGCTCCTTTGCGATTAAATCGGATGGTAAAACTAAAAACAAGAGGGACACCGGACTTTAAAAACCATCGTATTCGTCTGTGACCTTGACCTTGACATCTTGATCAAATTTATTGATTGTGACGCAAACTGCATTATATCGAGTTCATTTGACCACTTTCAGAGCAAATTCGACGTTAAAAAATGAAGAACCTCTTTTAAAGCAATTAGGGCCCTTTCGAGAGCCATTTGGGCCCTTTCCGGCCACGGATCCCCCTGAGAGAAATCCTGGCTACGCCACTGGCGAGGGCAGAATTTTATAAATTTCAAAAGTCACATTCGACATAACTTCGCTTGAAATACTTGAAATAGCAGACATAGAAAAGAAACACCACGGTGCCTAACAGTAATCAGAGGATGTACCTACCTAGAGAAGAGGTTTCCATTCTTGTAGAATCTATACCTAAGCCCACATCAACTCCAATCAACGGCAGCAGCCCCTCAATACAAATGAGTGGGCTTCAGAAATGCACAGCCTGCACCTGCAGGCGTGCAGGTTTAAAAGCGGCGGCTCCATTCCGTAACATCTGAAGAGCTGCTTGTGACGTAAGCATACCTACTATAAACAGAGGGGTACGGACAATGTCTTACTGGATTACATAACATCTCACTCGAACGAAGCACATCAACTCAGCAGTGAAAACAAAACCAATCAAACTTGATTCTCCGCAACGATTTTTGAACATAAGTAGACAGTGCACTGCAGAATTTGACAGTCAAGTCAGGACTCCAGACCACAAGCCTATACTTGTAGGCTTGGGATCCAGCTCAACTAGGCTCAAATAACGGAACGGAACAAGGCAGCCATCGTCTGTTACGCAGTACCGCGCCGCACGTGCGGCTGGGTCCGCAGACGGACCGGGGAGGCGGATGTGATGTTGTGATAGTGAGCACAGCGACGAAATGTCACCAGACACCAGGCCTGCGCCACGCACACGCGTCTGTCGCGTCTGTCGCAAGGCCCGGGCCTGCACGGCGGCCGGTTCTGTTACAAAAACCGTCCGGACAGGGCGGCTGGAGGAGACGGAGCCTGCCCGGCGGCGGCGGTCAGAGCCGTGACTCAATATCAGCAGTGTGGAGCGGTCAGCGGTGGTGGCGGCGTCTTCCTGTCTACACCGAGGACTAAGGAGGGACGGCGGAACCGACCGGTCACGGCACAAGCCGCACGTGCAACACCCGGCCGTCTGGGGTTCCAGGCATCCGCGCCGGCGCTGGTGGCGACGGGCGGTCACCAGAGGCGAGGAAAAGCGGGAAACAATACAGTGAAATTGTATAATATATATTGAATATGTTGAATATATTGAATATATATGCATTTAATTAACAATATACTGAAACAGCATCCTAGGATTGCTTTAGAGCCAGGGTGCAGAATTGAAAATTCAGACTGAAAATCAGGAAAAAGAGTGGAAAATTATACCTCAAAAAGAGTATTTTTTAATAATTTACCCATCTTGTATTAAACAAAACTTGATCAATTTTCTGTCTTTTTACATATTAAAATAAATGAGTGAAAAATAATATCAAAAGTGAAAAAGAGTGGAGAATAGCCCTTCAAACTGGGCAAAATGAGTGGAATATTATTTATTGTAGAGTGGCGCTTTACACCAAAAATTCCCAATCCTAGCACACTGTATTGAAATGTATTGCAACATCACACAGGAAAATCATGGATGAGTCATTGAGTGCACGCTAAGTGCATAGAGTGCAGCACAAACAGTAGATATATGCAATCTAAGAAGGAAAAAAGCAACGTCTTAAATGCGAAGGCTTCAAGGTCACTTTCGAGTCGACATTTTTCTGCTTCACCAAGTTAAAGTTTTATAAGTGGCGTTGCTATTACACCCACGGACTTCAATGCCTATGCCCAAGCCTATGTCTCAATGCCTATGCCTATTCAATGCCTATGTCTCAAATCAATGTTGACCGTTCCGATCTCGCAAGCACCGCTGAGTACCTACAGCCGAAGTACCCCGGAGACACCACTTGCATCGCCTCTGTACCTCTGCCTGGGAGCCGTCCGGCCGGCGGGCGTCCAAGGTCTTTCTGTTAGACTGATGGTGAAAGCCGGCTAACATCGGTGACATTTTCCGACACAAACGACACAGATTACACACCCGACGACTAAGCGGAGGCCCCGATTGACGAACGACAGAACTACGAACGAGGTAAACTAACGGTGGCCATGGACAAAAGCAGCGAACGATTGTGCTGTGTTTTTATAATTAATCGCTGGATGGAATGGAGGAAAATCAGACAGACACTGGACGTGTGGCTTCACTTCGAACTTCAATTATGCTCACCCAGCTTCGCAGAATGAATTCGGCCGGGTTTCGGACAATCAAGTCAACTTAACAGTGACTGAGTAACTTCGAATGTCCATGTTGATAGCATTCAAACGATGTTTTTATTCTGTTTTTGTCTACGTCCCATAGGAGCCGAGTTCGAGGGAGGGGAGAGGGGGTCGACCCCCCGCCCTCCCGCGCCGTGAATTGTTGGCGCTGAGCACCAGCACGGCGCGGGTTAAGAAAGCGATGAGACTCGCCGTTATGTTCATTGTCTGACACGACGTATGAACGGACAGCATAACCAGAGACAGCAACGAAGGCTTGGCGATAAGGCGGTTGCATAGTGGCGGAGACGGAAATGACGCCAGTAGCGGATTCATCCCCAGACCGGACTTTATGGTTACCCAGTGGACAGATATCCCCACACATACGGCCAGTCAGACGAACAGCGGGACAGAGACGCCGACCACTGGCGGGCATTTCCGACAGCCGCGCGATTACAGACAGTGCTGCGCTGAACCGCCGCGGGCCGTCACACTCATGGCAACTCGTCATCACGCAGCGGCGCCGGCTCTTTGTACCCGGTACCGCCTCCCACGCCATCCTCGCGCCCAACGCTATAGAACAAGGCATCCTCGCGCCTGCTCCGCGTCCGACCCCGCAGCGACCCGGCATCAACCCGGCACCGGACCGGGGGCAGAACGAGGGCAGAACGAAGCTCCGACCCAGGGCAGAACGGGCCCCGACCGAGTTCCTGACCGAGCCCCGACCGAGCCCCGACCGAGCCCCGACCGAGCCCCGACCGACCGCCAACAGAGCGCAGACCGAACACGCGATCAGCACGGCAGAGTCGGCGACCAGAGAAGCCGACAGACCGGTAATGGCCGGTAAGTGCCGGTTCTCTGCACAATAAGCCGTCACATTACAGCTGGAGTCGTCAGCCGTCTGCTGCTCTGAGAGCTGGCTGTCCGGCCGGCCGGCGGCGGGACGGACTGTGCAGGTGCAGAGCGGTCTGACCCCGGCGGCTCGTTCTGCGAGGTCGGGTCCCGCCGTACTCCACCGCTGACTAACCACCCACCAGCCGGGCAGCCGGCGGAGGCATGCGTCGTGCTTAGGAGGCGTGACACCGGACACCTCGGGAGGCGTGGCTTTACACCGGCCCGCCGGGCCGTGCCGCGGAGTGGGGCGGCGCGAGGCGGGGTGGGGCGACGCGAGGCGGGGTGGGGCGGGGGGTGGGGCGGGGAGGACAGCGCCACACGAGCACTGTTACCAAGCCGGCGAGGATTGAAACCCTGCCCGGTGCCGTTGCCAACTCCGGCCGGGTGCAATCGACGCATAGTGAACACCGCATTAGTAGTCCAGTCGATCGCAGTGGCCGGTTCAGGTGAGCTGGTCATTTCTGTGTGCTGGCTGACAGCGGACCCAGCAGGTTTACTGACAGCGGACCCCAGCTCAGGTTTACTGACAGCGGACACAGCAGGTTTACTGACAGCGGACCCAGCAGGTTTACTGACAGCCGGACAGCGGACCCAGCAGGTTTACTGACAGCGGACCCAGCAGGTTTACTGACAGCGGACCCCAGCTCAGGTTTACTGACAGCGGACCCGGCAGGTTTAATGACAGCGGACCCAGCAGGTGTGAGGGAAGAGGCCTTGAACTTCGAACGACGGCTACGAATTCAATTTCGGTGACATCCTGACCTTTGTCGCTAATAGACACTACCCGCATATTCATTAGAACGCGGAGCAGCACTTGGGCAGCGAGCTTGAGCAAAATCGAAACAACTGTCTAACGATAATGTTTAAAATCCACTGGCGGATAACCAGAAAGTGTTATTCTTGAGCAGTTTGGGGGGGGGGGCAAATGCCCAAAAGATTATCGCTAATTCTGAAACTCATCGGGGGATTTCGCTTGCTTATGCATCAATAACTGAGTTTAAATCAAACTTTCTCTAGTAAAGTTGCTTAGTTTTACGACAAACTCAGGAAATTGCTGTCAAATTTTGCGCCGATTTTTGGTGGTTTGGGGGGGGGGGCCATGCCCTGGGATCCGCCCTTGTGTTAAACGGACAAATGATCCCATCACCAGGAAAGTAGAGGGAGAAATTGTTCGCTATCTGCAGACATCTGATACGGACACCAATGACTGTTGCGAGCTGGTCTGATACAACCTTGTGATACGACAATGAACAGGCTGATCAGATTAACCGTGAACCGAAATAGGAAACCTCAACGGAGCGTGACCAAGTGGAAAGTATGCACGCATTCGATCCTTTAATAAGCCTTTTGAATCAAAATTTGTTTGATTTTAACAGGAGATAATAATTTCTCAAAATTGTTATCCATGAATCAAACGGCGATTTGATCATTTATGTTCCAAAATGAATCGATATTGAATCATTCAAAACAAGTTGAATCAATACAGTCTGATGACAAATCACACCCAAACTCAGTTACGCCCACACTGTTGTGCGACAGGACGACAACCTCAGCACTCTTTAGAACAACGGGAACTGGTATATATGTTCGTTCGTACACACACGGCTGCAGGCAATCTGGTGGTGCGGTTAGCGGCTTTGCTTGCAGCTGTGACCCAAGAGGCGTACAATGACCCGGCTGTAACTCCAACTCTCGCTCCGTGCCAGTCACCGATCACGATCACGTCACCGATCACGTGAACAATACCCACGTGATGAGGGGTCGGGGGGGATACCCCACGTCAGCGCTGGTGCGAGGTTCAAATGACCGGTAACTCTTTGAGCCCTCCCGTCCGCTACACTGCTGCGTTGTCGACAGAGTGCTGAATGAAAGAAGCGCCAACATTTCGGTGAATAGGATTTATGGTGAATGCTGAATACGTGTTAAGAGCAGTGCAAAACGCTGGCATGATCCGCATATGACAAAACGTGGATGACACACAGACTCATGTGCTACTGGATGTCTGTGGTAGATTGAGATAAGTAGTGCCCCCGAATGTCACACGAAAAACAGAGTAGGGGCGGGCGGCCATCTGTTGCGGGGCCGCCATATGGTCCAGCGGCTGGCACTCACAGACAGCAGCACGTGTCACGCGCAGTGTGTGTGTGTGTGTGTGTGTGTGTGTGTGTGTGTGTGTGTGTGTGTGTGTGTGTGTGTGTGTGTGTGTGTGTCTCGTGACGGGACGTGACACAGAGTCCCAGGCGGGTGTCAAACAGGGCCAGAGGCGGTGTCAGGCACAGCAGTGGGCGGGAGGAGGGGTGAGGATGCCGACTGTGAACGGTATCTCACGGACAGCGGACGGACCAAGGTCGGCCGGTTAGGCCCGGTTGAGAGATGATAAGGAAATCCCTTGTCCGCTGTTGTTATGTGCCTGAGTGCGGCCCTGCACAGGAGCAATGTCCGGCGAGTTATCAGAAGATATCAGACTTCACTGCGGTAAACAGGCGACAACTGATACATCAACACAGTCCACAGAGCCCAGTTTCTTTAAGCTGCAACTGGCCGGTTTGCTGGATGGTAACCCGTCCGTTCCCGTTACTGATAATGACCAGGATCTTAACACGAAAAAGGGGCGGCGAGTGAGTTACAACAGGCTATTGTGGCAGGGAAGAGAGAAATGGCCGCTGTACCACGACCAAGTGGAAAAGAAGCGAGCTAGTGAAGTAATTAAACAGTGCCAGAACGAAATGTTGAAGTATGCTGCATGGCAAGAGCATCATAAACCACAATGAGCAGGAGGTGCATTAATATCACGGAAAAACATAACGCACAGTTGCTGTAATACTAAACAGGTGGCGGTTCGTAACGATGGTGCCAGCCTTGGCCAGTGGGGAGGAGATTGGCATGTTGCTGCCGCGCATTGGTCAATCAAAGGTCGGCTTCGCTACGCAATTGAGTTGAGTCTTAGAGCTGCTGCCTGTGGCCCACTTACCCTCCTTCATGCTCTTGTTGGCGTGCTCGGCGACCTCACAGACCACCTCGAGCGCGGCGCGCGTGTTGTCGTAGTCCTCGGCGCCCACCTCGAGTCTGCCGAGGTAGTCGCTGAGCAGGAGCCGGTACTGCGGCAGACGCTGCACCGGCTTCAGCATGTAGTGCGCCACCGACAGCTTGCGGCAGCGCGGGCTCGCCTCGAACTTGGTCACGGCCAGGTCGAAGCCCGGGTAGCGGCTGCGGCAGTCGTCCAGCATGTGCTTCTGCTGCTGGAAGTCGCAGATGTACGCCGAGTACAGCTTCAGGAACGGACCCTTGCGCACGATCACGTCGGCGATGCGCGGCTGGCGGCTCCAGTTGGCGATGCGCGCGCGCAGGTCGGCCAGCAACTCCTCGTTGAGGCGCTGCAGTTCCGGCAGGTGGGACAGGATCGCCTCCAGGTCGGCCGGCGGGATGCCCGCAGGCTTGGCGTCCGGCGGCACCTCCTGCGCCGCGGCGCGGAACTCGACGTTCAGCAGCCGGAGCGCGTCGACGAACGTCTCCTCGGAGGTCATCAGCTCCTGCGCCACCAGGAAGGAGCGGCTGGCGTCCGGAGCCGGCGGCGGCTGGTCACACGCCGTGTGGTAGAGTCTCCGACTCGGAGTCAGAGTCGGAGAGGTCACCGGCCGGCGGCGGCGGACGGCTCGCTGGCCGGGTCAGGGTCGGGCGCCTCGTCTGACGCGTCTGCCGCGCTGCCCCCATCACCACCACCACCGCCACCGCCGCTGGTGCTGCTGTTCGACACCTGCTTACAGAGCGTCTGCAGGTTGCTGCTGAACTCCTGGATGACGCGCGCGTACTGGAGACCGCCAGTAGACGGCTGTTTGTTCACCGTGATGAGCCGGCGCTCCGGCTGGCTGGCACCGCCGCCCATGACCACCGTGTCGGAGGAGCTGCGCGAACCGCTGCCGGACGAGGAGGAGCAGAGCGACGGATCGCTGCGGTGCCGCAGCTGCGAATCGAGTCCGCTGCTGTCAGAGTCGGACCGATCGATGTCCACGTAGAACTGGCTGTGAACCCGGCGCGGCTTCCGCGATCCCGACTTCCTCCTCAGGCCCTTACCGAACGAGCTGAACAGCTGACTGAGACGAACGCGGTGGCCGGGCCTGTCGGCCACCTCGGCCGGGATACCGTAGATGCACTCTGAGTCGTTGTCGGCCGCTCGCTGCGGCGGCGCGGCGGCGGCGGCGGCGGCACTGTCGGTGTCGCTGCCCGCAGAGGCGGTGGCAGACTGCGCGGCGGCCGCCGTCAGCGCCTGTCGCTCAGGCGTTATCACTTGTTCGAGCGCAGTTTTTATGCCCTCGAGGCGCGCGTGCACGGAAGGCCCGGCGGCGGCCGGCGAGCGCGGCGGACTGGCGTCCTCGCACTCGGCACTCTTCCGCTTGGCCGCGACCGTCTCTGATGAGTCACCGGCGCGACACGGGATGTAGTCGCGCCCGGCGGCCGGCGGCGCCGTCGGTACCGGCTCGCTGCGGCCGCGGCCGCCGCCGCGCTGGATATCCTGCAGGCAGGTGCCGATCTGACGCAGCTGGCTCTCCACAGCATCCAGCTCGCGCAGCAGACCGGGGTCCAGAGGCCGACTCTCAGAGGAGTCAGAGCTACTGCTCGGCTCGCCGGCGGCGGCGGCGGCGGTGCGGGGCTCTGCTCCGCCCGCCCCGGGCGGCGGTCTGCCGCCGCCGCTGCCATCAGCGCCGCTGGCGCCGCCTGGCGGGCTGCCGGCGGGTAGCAGTCGCGGCTTGGGCGGCTTGGGCGGTGGGCCGGCCCGCGGCGGTCCGCCGCCGGCACCCTCGTCGTCGCTGCCCTCCTCGTGGCAGATGAGCTTGACACGGCCCTCGCGGATGTAGATGCGGTCCACCTCGAGTTCGGTCACCTTAATGCGGCCGGCGGTCAGTCTCCAGAATATTTGGCCCGACGCCGCGTCATCTCAGAGGTGGACACTCGTGGATGAAGTGCGGTAACGAGCCATGTCGCGGCGCGGCCTCCACGCCCCGCCTGCTGTTGCTGTGCTGCTGCTGCTGTTCTGCTGCTGCTGCTCCTCCTGCGGCCGTGCCGCGCCCGCTGCTGACCCCGCCTCGCGCCGCCGCTCCTGCGGGGAGGCCGGCGTGCGGCGGCGACCGTCCGCCTCGCTCGCCATCGAGAAGAACTCGTCGTCGGTGCTCTCACAGCCGGGGTCGCGACCTGAAGTCAGCGTCGCCTGGCTGCCCTCGGAGCGCAGCGTGATCTCTGACGGCGCGTCGGTCGCCTGTGAGGACAGATCCGGCTCCGAGTCGGCTGGGGAGACGCTGCCCTCCTCTATAAACAGCGAACGAGGTGGCGGTGTCGCAGGACGGGGCGGCGGGGATTCTCTCATCAGCGTCTCAGCTGCCGCTGGCGGCGGTGCCGACTCCTGCGGTCTGCGTCTGCATAGGTACGGCGTTTCAGGCGACGTGATACACTCGTTTTTGTCGTTTTCAAAGTCCGGGTTCGAATACCCAGCCGGGTTCGAGTATACAGCTGATTTCTTCGAGTATCGCGGCGGTGGTGGCGGCGGCGGCAGCGGCCGGTTCTTCATGTCCACCCCGTCGTCCTGCGAGCGCTGCTCCTTGGCCAAGTGGTAGAGCGTGGGCCGCGCGCCGCGGCTCGTCTTGTAGCCCCGCGGCACGGTGCTGCTGCGCACCTTACTGCGGCGGACAGTGCGTGGCGGCGGCGCGACCGGCGCCTCTGTCGAGTCGGCTGCGTCGGGCGCGTCAGGCGCCGCTGGCGCCGTGGTGTGCCGCCGTTTCGGCCAGGTGGTACACCCGTCCAGTCCCGCGCGGCCCGGGGAGAGGCTGGCCTGCCGGCGGCGGGGAGGCGCCGACGGCGACGGCGCGCGCAGGTCGTTGAGCTTCTTCGGCACCGGCGGCGGGTAGTCGTAGTTGGCCTCCTGCTCGCGAAGCAGCAGAGACGACCGCTTCCTCACGTGCGCGTACTCGGGTCTCCCCGGCGTCAGCTTCCGGAGCTCCACCTCCGGAGAGCAGTCCCTGTCTCCCTCAGGCCGATTCTCTTTCGTCTCCTCGTGGCGACTCAGCACACACAGCTCCGTCTCCTTCCTGTCGTCTCCGTGTCTCCGAGGCTCGCCGTCGTGCACGATCAGCATCAGCTCATCCCCGCTGCCGAACTCCTCCTGCTGGTACGAGTGCAGCGAGCGCGGGCCCTCGCTGGTCACACTCCCCGGCGCGCGCTGCGTCGGCTCGTGCGCCGCGTCCGGACCGTCGCCGATGCTGTCAAACGTGTCGTTATGGCCTCCGCGCGAGAACGAGCGTGGCTCGAGCTGCACGCGACTGCCGCGGCTCGGCCGCGCCGGCGGCGGCTCCTCCTCGTTCTCAACGCGCACTTGCCCTCCGCCGACCAGCAGCCGGCCGGTGACGGTGCCCTGCTGCAGGGAACGGCGCGCCGGTCGTGTCAGCGAGCGCGTCGGCCGGTAAGGGCAGCGGTCAGCGTCGTCCAGGAGGCGGCGGTAGCTGCGGCCGTCGCCGTAGTCGGCCGACTCCTCCGTCGCAGACTCGTCGGCGTAGCGCACGTCGTTGAGCGAGACTGCGACGCGGCCTCGGCTGCCGCTGCGACCGCGGGGCGGGCGGCGCGGCGCCGGCGGCGGCGGGCGCGGCGGAGGCTCGCGGCTCAGGGGCGGAGCGGCGGCGACCGCTCCGGCTCCGCGACGCTTGCTGCGCGCTGGTCGCGTCACCGTACCAAAGATGGCGATCGTGCGCTTGTCGGCGCGGTCGGCCTGGTCCGCCGACTGAGAGCGCGGGTCGTTCGCGTCGCTGCGCTTCTTCTTGCGCGGCGGTTTGAGCGTGAGCGCGCGGCGGCTCTCGGCGAACTCACGGATCTTGGGCTGGTAAGGCTCGCGCGGCGGTGGCGGCGGCTCGTCAGGCTGCGGCTCGACGCTCCGCTGGATATTGTCGATGGCCTGCAGCGGCCGGCGGCGCCGCTCCAGCGTCTCCGGGGCCGGCGGCGGCGGGCGCGGCGGCCGGCAGTCGGTCGTGAGGGTGATCTCCGGCGGGGACGGCTCGCTCACGATCGGCTCCGGTGATGGCGGCTCGCTCGCGATCGACTCAGGCGGGGACGGCTCCTCGTATGCTGCTGGTGGCTCGTACGCTGCGGCAGCTGGTGGCTCGTACGCTGCGGCAGCCGGCGCTGGCGGCACGCCGGGTCCAGCAACAGCAGCCACTGGCGGCGGCGGCGGCTCGTTCGGCACGACAGATGGTGTCGGCTTGCTCGGCGCCGCCCACGACGGCAGGTTCCTCGGCCGCTTGCCCCTCGGCGGCTCCGGTGGCGGCGTCTCCTCAGCGACCACGGGCGGCGACTCGACCTGCGGCGGCGACTCGGGCGCCACCTGGTTCTGGCGCGGCCGCAGCACGCGCGGCGGCTCCTCCAGCTGCTGGATCTCGATCGGCGGCAGAGCGACCACGTCCGGCTGCGGCTGCACGAGCTTGCTGACGATGTTCAGACCAGACACGTCGTCCTTGAGCTGCACTCGGACCCGCTGCAGGCCGTGGTGGCTTCCCACGTCCTCGTCCTGACTGGAGGAGGTCGACAGCGGCTTGAAGCGCACGCCGACGCTGTCGCTGCCGTCCGACACGCGCTTCTTGCCGAAGCGGACCGATTTGGGGAAGTCCTCGTTGCGCGAGGTGCGGGAGCTCGGCCGGCTGTTACGGCCGCTGTCTGAGGTGTCCTTCAAGCACGGAGTCGGAGTGACCGACTGTCGCTCCTGCTCCAGCGGCTCCAGTGGCTCAGCGCGGCTCGACTCCGGCTTCCGCGGAGGTTCCGCCTCGAACTGCGGCTTGCTGAAGCGCGAGAAGCGCGAAAAATCGTCGTCGGGTTCTTCTACAACCGGCGATGCGGCGTCGTCTTCGTCGTCGTCGTCGTCAGCGTCTCGGATCGTCTGGTCGACGTCCGGCGGCTCGCCGACCGGGTCGTAGATGTGCTCGTCGTCCTGCTCCTTGGCGGCGCCGAACGCGAACACTATCTCGTCCTCGTTGTTGCTGCCTCCGTTGGACGGCGACAGGGAGCGCGGATGCGGACTGTACGACCTCAGCCGCTCCGGGTCGTTGCTGCGCGAGCGGAGCTTATCCCGGATGAAGCGGTACGGTTTGGGCACGTCGCGTCGGCAGGTTTTGGCGAAGCGAACCACAGGCTTGCCGACGACGCTGCGGCTGGCTACCTTGCCAAACCGTCGCACCGGCTGCAGGAACGAGTCCGCGCGTCTGCTGACATCGCGGCGACTCTGTCGCTCGCCGCCGTCGGCTCCCTCTGGTGGCGGCCGCTCGTAGTCTTCCTCCGCAGCTCGCTCGGCCGCTGGCTCGCTGGCCGGTCGGCGTTCGTCTTTCAGCGAGAACCGCTTCCGGAGCCGGTCGCGGGACTTGCGCAGCGAGTCGGTCCAGCGTCCGGTGAGGCTCTGGTCGCGCTCTCTGACCAGCTCCTGGCTGATGCTGCGGGTCGGCGTGAAGCTCGGCGTCGAGCCGCTCTCCGACGCAGCGGAGCTGGGGAAACACCAGACACATAAGGTCAGAGGGCTAGAAGATCGTGATACAGCGGGTCAGAGGGCTAGAATACCGAGATACGGCGGGTCAGAGGGATGAAAGACCGGGTTACGGTGGTCAGAGGGCTAGAATACCGGGATACAGCGGGTCAGAGGGCTGGGAACTGGAGAAAGGAGGTGTCAAAGAGAGCTGAAACCTGGGCGGGATGCCAGATTTGAAGGGCAATATATGGACATAACATGAGTAAATTATGGGTAACACGGGCAAGTTATTACACGCCTTAGGCTTAATATTGGATATTTATTTATTTTATTTATGTATTTCTCAATATCGCCGACGGGATGACCCATTGATGGACGAAGTCAAAGTTTAAAACGAAAACGAAAGCTTAAAAATAAAAACAAAGTTTGATACAAACGACCACACGGAGACAAGAGATAAAAGGTAGTTTTACCAAATATACTGCTTGTCATCACTAACGCCTTGCAAAATACAATTCGGGTAGACATGATTAATGTAAGCCTTTCACCTAGAACGTGCCGCTAAGTGAAAGGCTGTACTTAACTTCAAGCAAACTGTGCAGTCACAGCCTGGTTTTGAGTGTACCTATGTTTCTGATTACATAGCAAGCGTCCCAAACCCCCTGGCGTGCGTATCCAATCAGTGCTCGTCTTATCTGATATCCAGCTATAGCGGATAAGTGTAGTGTACACAAGGCTAGGTGGTCTTATAAATGAATTATTGTCCCGGAAAAATGGTGACAGCGGGAAAAAAATGGGAAAATCCCCGCAGTCAATGCTAAGAAAAACGCCTTGAGCAGTCCCCACGGGCCCGGTCAACGAATCTTTCGCGATGAGGAACCGAAGCCTCCCCCGCTCCGTTCAACGACTCTTTGACCTGACGACCCGACGCCAGCCCCCCCCCTGGTCAAAAACTTTTCGCTGACGAAACGAGGTAATTTCGCTCAGTTTCGTCGGCAAAAATTTTGCTCACAAACTCGAAGTCTAGATCCGCCAGTAGAAATCCCCCCAGTGCAAATTCCTTAGAGGCCTTGAAAGCCAGTAGGGTGATGTTCCTTATCCGAACTTCAGCGTATAGGAGGCAGCGATTGTGCTTGCCTTACGTAAGCAGTGAATGCCATTGATCATCCAGGGGCACAGCCAGGCCTTAAGCAAGGGGGAGCACGACATCCCCAGGGTCCCCCTCGGTAAAGCCCCCCGAAAAAATGGCGCGAAAAATATCACTCTAGATTCAGGCCACTCTATTTTGAAGTGCCTCTAAAAAATCGCTAACATTGACGTCACCGATAATTGTTTAGTGTTAAAGTCGGCCCGATGTGGGGGAGGGGGGGCAGTGCCCCCTCTGCCCCCTCACCTGGCTGCGCCCCTGTGATCATCTCATGTCGCGCGGAAACTGGAAACCTAGCCACGGGGAATGCAAATCAGTATACAAACATCATGCAATATAACAACAAAAATCATCCGTACTTCTCAAACTTTCGAAGGCAGTGATAAATTATTCCGATTATTATCAGTGTTTGAAGGTCATAACTGTCACCTGTGGTAGTTGTTTTGTGTCTCACTTTCATACCCAGTGATGGGCCGAGTGACCGAGTCTATTACAATCGAGTTTATTACAATAACGATGACCTAGGGTCACCAGTTATGAAACGGCTGGTAAAATCGCATAGCTACATACCTACCCCGAATCGAATGATGCCCTTTAAAAGAAAATCGGCCTAGCCATTCCTGCAACATCACAAATCCGTTTGTGGCTTTTCAAGGTCATAACGATGATCCAGTGTCACCAGTCTTAAAACGGCTGATGAAACCGAATACACCGAATCAAATGGTGCTTTGGAAAAAAATGGACAGTCGGTCCTGAGCTTCAGGTTGGCCATGCCATGCAATACCAAAAATCAATCTAGGCCCTTCGAATGGTAATATAAAATGTAAATACAACATTGACTTCATTTGTAAAAAACATATATCCGGATTTTTATATGTAAAAAATACTACAAAACCGGGGCCCCATGGGGCCGTTTCAGAGGGTCAGGGTTGGTTCTACCTAATACCCATTTTTTTAAAATTAAGCAAAATATTTAACCCGGGTATTTCATCAATATGGTACTGAGAAGTGAGCAAGTTCCCGACGTCACTTTTGAGAAACAAAGACGATTGGTGCATCGTTGAATTTGATGTGTTTTGTTTCCAGACTTATGATGATTAAAAAGGAAACAATGTTGCATTTCCCCTCATTCCACCATTCAGACTCCCGTGTCTTCTTAAGGAACAACGTCGTCGATTGAAATTCCATCCCTACTGACCAAAGAGATGAGATATTTGGAACGTGAAATTTAATGTGTTATCTAGGCAAGTAGTATTGTGATTACGTTACACGCACATCAAATACACGTAACATCCTTTCTATGGATGTTTTGCATGCTTAAAAAGTTACAAACCATTGGACATTCCCAAGCAATGTTGTATACCTAAGAGCGAGAAAAAACAAAAACCACACAAACAAAACACTACCCAGTGGTTTTTGATAAAAAACCCGTTTTTTTTCCAACCCTGCAGAGGGTTCCCCATTTCGTAAGGGATCACGGGGCCGTGGCCCTTCTCGGTTGCGCCTCTGGCTATCACTTGTAACAATGCTATATGATTGATGCTGTTCTTAGCAGAGCTGCTATATCAATGGGCTGTATCGACTCCCAGCTTCGACGACGAATTCGAGTAAAACTAAACGACGACTCCGGACTCTGACCAAACTGCTGGCTCCGACCGACTCCTACTACGACTCCGCCACCCTGTCAGGGCTGCCAACTTCCGGAGAGACCAGGGCACAGCAGCACCCACAGCAGCACCCACAGCAGTAGTAGATGGGTGCTACTGTGCACCCACTGCTATGGGTCCCACTAGATGGGTTCGTTCTCACGAGGCGCACTCTGTCCTGTCTCACATGCCGGCAGGATCAGTCGGGCGCGAGTCCAAACCGAACGCCGGCTCTGTTAACTATCGTACTCATTGTAACGCCGGCTCTGTTAACTATCGTACTCATTGTAACACAAGCCGACAGATAATGAGGAGAAACTGTTCCTTCAGGAGAGGCCCGGTTTGCGATATATCCAGCAAACACCACATCAGGACGCAGATCGCCGTGTCAGTGAACGGACCCATCATCATCCACCATCAGCCGTACTCGTGCTGCAGTTTCCATCCGCCTGACGAGACCTATCCGGTCTGTGTGAAACACTGTAATAGCGCGCTCCGGCTCGACACGTGTTTCTGCTGAACAGACGCGCTACACGAGTAACACCATCTCCCTCATTCTCGAGCGCACGCAGAACCGGGTCAACTGTTCGTTTTGGTTGTACGTTCTACTGCAACAGCTGAGCTCTCCGACGGGCCGCTACATTTCGATTGCAGAGCATTAGTGCAGTATACGACCGCGTCGACTGGTATGTCGCCAACGCGTGCAGACCGATGGCGCGGCATGCCAACATATTTACGTGCGTCGCCACGACAGAGGCACTTTCGAATCGGTGCGGCTACCGTCCGAACGACTGCGCGAACACAAAGCCGACCCTTTCTCTTTGGCCGCAGCGTGGTGCAAGGCCTCCCCAGCAAGCTCAGGCGGCCATGAGGCGCGAAGGAGAACGTACCGTGACGGATGAGTGATAGAGTGAGAGGAGGGAGGTATGGAGGGGGAGGGGAGAGAGCAGAGGAGCGCAGGAGGAGCACCTCCGTAGCGGACAGATGATAGAGGAGAGGGAGTTGGAGAGATCGGAGCGGGCCGAGGAGAGGAGAGAGCGTAGGCAGGAGCGGCAATACCGTACGGAGTGATAGCAGGAGAGTGAAGGGGAGAGATTCGGAGGAGAGAGAGGGCAGAGGAGGTAGGAGGTGCGGTACCGTGACGGTAGTGATAAGGAGAGGAGGGGAGAGATCGAGGGGCGAGGGAGTACGAGGCATGAAGGAGCGTAGGAGGAGCGTACCGTGACGGATGATAGAGAGAGGAGGGGAGGGATCGGAGGGGGATGGAGAGGGGATAGGAGAGAGGGGAGGCGAGGGATGGAGCCGTGACGGGACGGGAAGGAGAGTGAGGAGAAGGGATAAGGAGGGGAGGTGACGGGACCGGGAATGGAGGGGTGGAACGAACGAGACCACACCGGCTTCGATTTGAAGAAAGGGACACTGTGAGTATGGTATGGAAGGTGTAATTGCCTCAACATGCTTCCATAGTCCAAACTGCCCCAGTCTTTGTGGTCACCAAGTCGTAACCACAACTGCCACACCACGAGTGTTTGACAAACCCACTCCATGAAGAGGTCGGACTGCATGAGCACGATTCAGACACGAGGGCGGATGAAGACTGGAGCGGACTGACTGTCATC
The DNA here is from genome assembly GCA_014673585.1 of Semibalanus balanoides. Lineage (NCBI taxonomy): Eukaryota > Metazoa > Arthropoda > Thecostraca > Balanomorpha > Balanidae > Semibalanus > Semibalanus balanoides. The sequence goes on along the minus strand of VOPJ01002955.1, from coordinate 21,450 downwards.
GTGTGCCCATGACCGTGACTGGTGAACTACCCTGACCTGTGCCGCGAGTGGGCGGTACAGGCAGTGACAGACGGGCTGCCACAACATGTCCCGACACAGCGTTCAACAGGAGCTCTGCACAGTAGCTCTCTACGGAAATGGTAAGCGACATGTGTGTACAAACACGATCGCCACGGTAACACAACGGAAGGCGAAAGTATGACATCAGTCGGGTTTTCCCGGTCCGAAAACCCAAGCCCCCTATCTACCCCAGTCGAAGGCTTCCAGCGCGGTGAGTGCGACCTCAACCGAGCCACCAAGGTCGCACGGTGAGAAACCGGTCGTCTTTCCACTGCTGGCCGTCTGCAATCGTGGCGGCACAGACGGGGGACATCGCGGTTACATCAGGCGGCGCGGTGTAGTCGCTGGCCCGTCACACGGCAGGCAGGCGGCGACTTCAGCCACGGGTGCCGTGAGGTGGCGACGCGGCGACTCAAGGGGACAACACACGTCAGCACTGTAATCCAACTCCGCTGTGCTCGTGTCGTCATTTATCACGTGGCGCGTGAAGGGGGAGAGGAACCAACGTCACCACGCATGCACGCACGCACGCACGCACGCACGCACGCACGCACGCACGCACGCACAGTCATTTACAAATGTTCTGACCACTTCATCGAAACCACCCAATGTCGATGCGCCCGGCAAATAAATCCTTCGTGAAAACGGCTAGTAGCAGTCCTTTCAGTGCTCTATTCGAATAAACCCTCCATTTCTCTGAGGCGATGTTTGTTTTCGTCTGCCAGAAGCTAGCTTTGAAAGTACACTTAAAAAGCCTTTACTAAGCTCTTCCGTTTAATTCGATGTCAACGTTGTCCATCGGTGCTGTCTGTCGGTGATGCACGCAATAAAATATAATTAAACTATTTACGCCCTCGCCCCTGATACCGGGGGCGAGGGCTATGGTAATTGCATTGGATTCCACTGCGTGCAGCACCGACAGACAAACAGAGACAGCAGTGGTGTCGATAAAGTGGACAGAACAGAACATCTGCACGCACGCACGCACGCACGCACGCACGCACGCACGCACGCACGCACGCACGCACGCACGCACACACACACACACATCACACATACACACACGAACGCCACGCACGCAACTGGCACGCACGCACGCACGCAACGCGGACGGCACGCACTGCACGCACGCACGCACGCCGCACGCACGCAGCAGCACGGCACGCAGCACGGCACGCACACCATCACACACACCACACACGGACAGGGACAGGAAATGACCCCTCAGCGCGTCCGGGGTCACGGAGGGCACAGCGCGTGACCCTTCAGCCTCTCAATCACGCACGCCACGCGCCACAACAGCACACCACAACCGCAACCACAGCAGCACACCGCGCCGGGTGCTTTACACATCGCCGATGGTCGGCGAACGACAACTTCGACAGCACGCAACCGCTCATACCGCGAGTCCAGCGGGCTGTGACGACGTGTGGTGAGACGTTGTGGAAGATGACGGCGAAGGACACCGGACACCGGAGTGGGAGCCGCACAGGGCGGCTAGCACCCACCGCTCACCAGCACCGCACGGGGCTAGCACCCACCTCTCACCAGCACCGCACGGGGCTAGCACCACCACTCCCAGCACCGCACGGTTTGGCTAGCACCACCTCTCACAGCACGTACACGGGCTAGCCCCACTCACCGCAGCAGCGCACGGGGCTAGGCACCCCTCTCACCAGGCACCGCAACGGGGCTAGCACATCACCTCCTCACCAGCCGGCACGGGGGCTAGCACCACCACTCACCAGCAATCGCACGGGGCCGCACCCACCGGCTCCAGCAACGCACGGGGCTAGACCACCCTCACCAGCACCGCACGGGGCTAGCACCCACCTCTCACCAGCACCGCACGGGGCTAGCACCCACCACTCACAGCACCGCACGGGCGCGGGGGCCCACTGTCTTCTGCGGCCACGCGCTACGCACCTGCACCGTGCACGAAACTCGACGCTCACTGTGCACAACACTGCGGCGAACGGGCTGAGGCAGCGCAGCGGCCTAATCGGGAGGTAGAGAGAGGCTTCCGGCGGCCGCGGGCAGCGCGGCCGGACGCCGCTGTTTGTTGTGGCGCTCCAGACAGAGTATCGGACGCCGCTGTTTGTTGTGGCGCTTCAGACAGAGACAGATACAGAGGCCGAACGGGGGCGGACGGCCAGCCATTTGTAGCGGCGACGCACCAATAAACAGACGGCCGTTTTTACACGCAGACGCTGTGGGGCGGACACAGGGCAGAGGTTTGAGGGACGGCGCGACGTGTGCGGTCCGGACGCGGTGCCACGTTTGGTTACTGGTTACAACCGAACCGAGCCACATGTTCGTACAGAAAGCAAAGTGCGAGGAGGCATACACATAGTACACATGACTTACTATTTCCCGTCCTAGACCGAGATCTGCATTAAATTGCGTGAAACCACCAGCAGAGCATGAACGCATCGTTTTCTCCCCCTCCCCAAAGCACACAATGTTTAGGATTCCACTTTCACGTTTACGCCGCGCGGTCACGTCGCTCCACGTTTATCGATGCTTCCTGTACTACATCAGTTCTCAGCTTTCTGTGTGCTTTGGGCCGCTTCCTATATCCATCCCCCTGCCATTTCAGACTGCCCCAGAACAACCCAGTTAGCTCCCACCTCCAGTGTCTCTCAGGCTCAGCCAGCACTGAACGCGTCACGGGCACTCGCTACCGACAGCCACATGTGGTGCGTACCGAAATACGGCCCGCCGTGACCCTCACACCGTCCAGGGTACAGCTCACATCCACCACCACACACGGCACCAGCCACGCGTGGCGGACGGGGCGCCCGGGCGTGACTCTGACACCCGAGTTCCGAGGGTAGCAGCTCACATCCCCACCACACAGCGTGGCACAGCCACGCGTGCGGACGGGGCGCCGGGCCGTACCCTCACACCGACCAGGGTAGGCTACACCCACACCACACCTGGCACCTAGCCACGCGTGTGGACGGGGCGCGGGGCCGTGACCCTCACAGCCGGTCCAGGGCACAGTCCACCACCACCACACTGGCACCAGCCACGCGTGGCGGACGGGGCGCCGGGCCGTGACCCTCACACCGTGCGAGGGTACAGCTCACACGCCACCACCGTACACCCGGACAGCCACGCGGTCGGTGGACGGGGCGCGGGGCCCGTGACCTCCCTCCCACAAGCCGTCCAGGGCACAGCTCACAACCCACTCACCGACACCCGGCACCAAGCCACGCGTGGGCGGAACAGGGGCGGGCCGTTGACCACTCACTGAGTGCCGTCAGGGTACGAGCTCACACCACCAACACACCGGCACAGCCACGCGTGCGGACACGGGCGCCGGGCGTGAGCTCACATCCGTCCAGGGTACGCACACACCACCCCACACCGGCACAGCCACCGGCTGGACAGGACGCCGGGCGTGACCCTCACACCGACCAGGGTACGGCTCACACCCACCACCACACCCGGCACCAGCCACGCGTGGCGGACAGGGCGCCGGGCCGTGACCCTCCCTCACACCGTCCAGGGTACAGCTCACACCCACCACCGTGGCCGGGCCCCGAGTGGCCGCCGCTCTATCGGCGGATAGCGGGCCGTAACGCCGCCGGTGGCAGCGGCGGCGGGCGACCACTGGCGGACAGATATAACCGCCGCAGCAGATCATACTAAAGGGCGGGCTATAACGCAGATACCACCCGCCAGGTGACACACTTACAACCCGCCGCGGGTCTACACCGAGACGCGCGATGCGTGGACGCTTTCTACAAACGATGGGCTGACGTATGCTGTGCGCACTGCGCAGTGGAGGCCGCAAGGCATGAGTTCTCACAGTCGTAGCCTAGTTGTTTTTGTGAGGCAGGTGATAGCAGAGGATCGCCACACCACTCCACCTGGCCGAGCCGGCCGAGCCGGGTCAGCTACCCGTTACACCAGCAGCCGGTTCATTACATCAGCCAACCTCAATCACCGGCCACCTGAGACCATCGCCCGAGCCTCACCGTCCCTGTCAGCGGGGCTCAACTGACCGACACGTCAGTACAGCTCGACCTTCAGCACCCCTCCCAGCCCCGCGCCGTGTCCGGCGGCTCACCTGCACCCTGGGGCCGGCCGGCGGCCTCTCCGAGCTGCGATCTGGGGCCTCGGACCTCGGACCGAGCCCGTCCAGGAGACCTTTCACCGCGGGCGGTGGATGCGCGCCGCTCGGCCGGGCGGCAGCCTCCAGCGGGAGTCAGTCGGTGAGAGGCGCGCACAGGCACGACACGCGGCACGGTGGCACGGCACGCGGCACGGTGGCACGGCGGCACGGCGGACGACGGACGGCGGACGGCACGGCAGTACGATAGGACGCGACGCGCCGCGGCACTCGACTGGCAGGTGAGGACACGACACACACCAGCGGACCGGCGCTCGATGGCGGGCGAGTACACGGGCACGCGACGGTCCACGGCGCGGGAAAAAGCGCACTGATTCGCGGCAGCGACGGCGACGGACGGACGCGTACGGCCGCCGCCCGCGCGCAGCCGACGACGAGAGGGGGGAGGGGTGTAGCGTAGGAACTCACCACAGTACGCACGGGTCAAGTGGGCAGCGGCCGGCGGGTGGGCCAGAGGCGCTCAGGGGGCCCGGATGACGGTGTTGCGCGACGCGAGGTTGACGGGAGAGTGGTGAGCTCACGGTCTCCTGCTGTCTGGTCTCCACCCAGCGGTTGCACCGTACCCGCGAGACGGGTTTCTCCACAAACAGATGCGCCCCACGGCACAGCTGTCGCTTTCGTTCCGAGCTCCGAGCAGTAGTCGGCCCACTCTCCAGTCGAAGGTGGGATTGGAACGTGCAACAGGCTCGAAAGCTAATCGGGAGATAATGAGATTGACTACATGGCATGTGCATTACGGGACGGACAAGTGTACGAACAAAATAGCAGACCTGTTCTGAGGTAGGCCACGGAGACAGGTAAGAAAATGTTTGCGTGAACAAGTTGGTCGTCGAAGTCGGACGATGTGAAAAACACGGCACGGGCACTGGGTAACAGCGCATACCAGCCTTTGAGATTAGCTAGTAGCCGGGATCAATAATCAATAAGAATGTGACCGGATTCAAAATTCCATTGTGATATATTGTGATATAAATTCCATTGCGATATATTGTGATACATTGCGCATATACCAACCGTTAAGACTAGCTAGCAGCCGGATCAATAATCAACCAAGAATGTGTCCGGATTAAAATTCCATTGTGATATTGATCCATGGACAAAGTGGACGGATTACAACTCCATTGTGATATTGACATAGAGCGAGTTTGCCTTTTGATATGCTTCATTCCACCGGCACATCACAGGGAATGAAGGGACCTCCCTCTGACACTACATCACAGGAGATCAAGGGACCTCCCTCTGACACTAGGCATCATATATGGGTGAACATTGAACAATCAATAAGAATGTCGCCGGATTTGAATTCCACCGTGATATTGATATACAGAGTTTGCTTTTTCTTTTGATATGATTAATGATTGCCGCACGTGCCACAGAAGTTAGGCACACTCCATGTCACCCGGTTTCGGGGGGGGGGAGAGCGATCTGGCCAGGGGCAGGATTCCTGTCTTCTGTGCCGGTGACCCGAGGTCAAATCCCTGGGCGGGCCACTGAAACAGTCGAGCGGCCCCCATATAATAACCCTCGGAACAGGGTGAGAGTTCCAGTACTATGATTCCAAAGAGGGTACGGTGCTTGCTGCTTGGTCCACAAACCAAACCAAACCGGTTTCGGGAATACCAGATTGATGCTCGTATCCAACAGCTTTATTGTTACACGCCGGCCCCCGAGGATGAGGTCATGAGTAACAGCCCGAGAGGATGAGTAACAGCCACCTGCTGATATACGTGAGTCAGACCTCTCAGATCGGCATGGCCGCCAAGCAGCTGGCTAGCTGGCTGGCAGACGACGAAGAGGGGAGGAGGTGACTGCTGAGTACGCCTCCAGATGTGTCAGCTGTGTCAGTCAGTTGTGTCAGCTGTGTCAGTCAGTTGTGTCAGCTGTGTCAGTCAGTTGTGTCAGCTGTGTCAGCTGTGCTGTCACTGAGGTGGCGACAGACCCGCCCACCGCTGGCAGACGACCAGCTGCCTGCTCAGCCGTCAGGAGCCGTCACAGAGCACCGGACCGGTCACAGAGCACCGGACCGGTCACAGAGCGCCGGACCGGTCACAGAGCGCCGGACCCGTCGCAGAGCACCGGACCCAACAAAGAGCGCCGGACCCGTCACAGAGGACCGGACCGGCCACAGAGCACCGGACCGGTCACAGAGCACCGGACCCGTCACAGAGCACCGGACCCGTCACAGAGCACCGGACCGGTCACAGAGCACCGGACCCGTCACAGAGCACCGGACCCGTCACAGAGCACCGTACCGGTCACGAAGCACCGGACCGGTCACGGAGCACCGGACCGGTCACGGAGCACCGGACCGGTCACGGAGAACCACGCTCTCAGGGCCAAGTCACACAGCACCGGCTGGCATTCAGCTGCTAATCTGAGCCACCCTGTATAGCTCGAGGTTCACAGACCCAGCCGCGTGTCTCAGGTCAGAAGCGGACCCGCTCCGAACCCTCACGGGAATCTGGCTGACCTTGTCTGCGGTGTGTCAGAATGCTGGCATGTTGTCATCAATCAGTGAGCCATACGACCATGTTCAGAGTATCGAACGCGATCGGCAAACGGCGGTCCATGACAGTGACCACTTCTTAACGGCGTAGTATCGGGGCCGGCCTCCCAAAACGTCAATCCGTCCAGCTCCAAACAACGGAATGAGCTTCCGTCCTGAATAAGCAGCACCGATTTATCCGCGCCAGATGGCTGCCGGCATCGGTACCGGTACCGGGCAGCAGGGAGGCTGGAGGAGGCCGGCAGATCGGACACCTCCTCCGCAGACCTGAGAAGGACCGGTCTTGGGCGATCTCACCCGCTGGGCTGTTACAGGGACACGGACGGAGAGCGATGGAGAGGGAGAGAGAGAGAGAACCTCTGAGGCCGTTTCACAGCCGGAGGGACCGGTAACGAGCCTCCCGGAGCCAAGCCGCGGCTCTCTCCGCTCCCACAGCTGTTTTAGCCGCGTCGCCAGCGGCGCGCGCCGGTGATGACGTCATCAGACGACGTGGCTGCCGCCAGAGGGCGTTTTAGCATAGGTGGCGCCCGACGCACCGCCGCCGCCGCCACCGCCGCCAATGACGAGGCAGCAGCGACGGGTGCGAGACAACCGTCGCGACGCGCCTGCAAACGTGACGAAGGATGTGATGGATGCGACGCGACTCTAACTAGTGAAACTACTGGTCTTAGAACACCTAGCCATACACCTTGACTGTTAGCATGGAGCTAACAATTGAAATCTGACAGCCAGCCAGCGCAGAGTGTATACAAGAGTGTGAAGAATATTGTGCTGGGAGTTGGAGTACGAAGCTGCCCAGACACACGCTGTAGTCGATGGCATCATGCCATGGTTGATGCTGTGGCGGGAGCGAGTGATGAATCAACCGTCGGTCATGGACGTGGATACGAGAGGAAAACTTCGAGGCGTTGGCAATTGTGAAGTTAATAATTACTTAAAACGCACAAAACAAGGCGAAAGTTGGAGTGAAAATGCTCACATGTCAGCATCACTTTCCGGGAGCTGGGAACATGATTTGTTGATCGTTGTTCACGACGCAGAAGTCGAACACAAAATAGCCAGGACTATCGAAAGTCACTATACGACTATCGGCACTGCTAAAAACGATAGATAATCTGTCGATGATAACGCTACATGATCAATCGATTTACGCCGATGAAAGCCTATCACATCAAAGCGGAGCACGACGCCTTGACAACCCGCCGCTATAACGGGATGGCGTTCCTGACATGCCTCTGGCCAGACCGGGCTGACTGGGACGGACCTGGAGTGTGCGTCAGAGGACGGGACAGGTGCCGGGACGACCGCGCTGGACAGCGAGCTGCCGCCGGCCGCCCCAGTGCCGCCACCAGGGAATGGTGCCACCACGGGTGATGAAGTGCCACCACGCGCCGCCAGGGGTAGGAAACCTGAAGCCTATTCGAAACAACAATATTCTTTAGCAATGTGTTTTTTAATAGGAAAAACAACGTGAGTACAGGGAGGGGAGCCGAACTTAACTAGAGCGTAGGGACAGGGAGGAAGTTGAACCCTAAATGGGTACAAGGAAGAAGGTACTGAGTACTGACACCAGGGGTGCAGGGAGGAGGGGGCCACTGCAACCACCACAGGGTACAGGGATGCAGTGGATACCTCCAAGGGACGCAGGAAGACAGTGCCGCCTCCAGGGGGTAAAGGAAATAACCGTGGATTCAGGGAAGGGCTGACACCTCTAGAGGTACAGAGGGAGAGCTGCCGTCACCAGAGGGTGCCGGGAGGGGAGGAAGGGAGGGGCTGGCTGGCTGGCAGAAGTCGCCGCCGGGCCGGCCCGCTTCTCTTGGCAGGGCAGAGGCGGTCGGCGGCCAACGGGCTTAGTGCCGGCGGCGCCGCTCGCGCCGGCCGCAGTTAAAAATATGATAAAACAGGCCACGACACACCGGTCGACTGCGGCCGCGACTGCAGCGGCTCGGTCCGACACGGCGCTGGGAGATCACCTTTGATGAGGAATACCTGGCCTTCAGCACCGGTATTATCGTTGAAATATCGGTAAATCAGTTACCTAGCAGTGCGGACTTAGCAGATAATAGCCGTTTTCACGAAGGATTATTGCACAATCGAGTTAGATGCCTAAGCGGACGCAAATCAGATACCATGAAAGGTGTTGATTGCTCACGACAGAATGTTCGATTTGTTTTTTAAACATTTACAATGTTTTGAAAAGTTTCGACGATCCATTCCTTAGCTACACAACTTTTACATGCAACTTTTGTCTTACTCCACAACCTCTAGGGAAACCTCAGCCGAGTTGGGATGCAGCTCCTTGCTGCTCAAAATGTGTCAAAGAGCTCAGAAGGGTAGCCTAATCCGGGCTACCAGCCATGACGCTGCCAAACCCACAGTACCGTCGCCAATCCAGAGACAGAAAGCGGCCTTCTCGCTCCATGCTATCAGTCCCGGTGACACTCTTACCATGCAGGTATGCAGCACTACCAGTATGTCGCTGGTGAGATAGGTGAGCTACCAGTATGTCGCTAGTGAGATATATTCCACCGCCAACACCTCAGCACCGCAGGGTCCGTGTGTTACTGGTGAGACATTTCGCCGACGATGGCAGCCGCTTTGTCATAAGCCTATCATGCCTTCTGCACGGAGTCTATTTGTCTTCCGAACGTCTGGTACCAGTGCGGTTAGGAGTCGGTGTCGGCCTCCGTTCGGCAGCGTCCTCTGAGGTTATAGGACCAGACCGGCTGGACCACTAGGTCTGGACCACTGGGGCCAGACTGACCGGACCGGCTGGACCACTGGGACCAGACTGACCGGACCGGCTGGACCACTGGGTCTGGACCACTGGGGTCAGACTGACCGGACCGGCTGGACCACCAGGTCTGGAACACTGGGGCCAGACTGACGCGGACCGGTGGACCACCAGGTCTGGCACACTGGGACCAGCTGACCGGACCGGCTGGACCACCAGATCTGGGACCACTGGGCCAGGACTGGACCGGACCGCTGGACCACTAGGTCTGGACCCATGGATACAGGGACTGACGGGACCGGCATGGCACCACTGGTCTGGACGCTGGGGCCAATGACCGGACCGCTGGACCACCAGTCTGGACCACTGGGACCAGACTCGACAGGACCGGCTGGACCACCAGATCTGACAACTGTGGCCAGACTGACCGGACGGCGTGGACCACCTGTGGCAGACTGACCGGACGGCTGGACACTGGGTCTGGACCATGTGGCCAGACTGACCGGACCGGCGTATACCACTGGACCAGGACTGACCGGACCGGCTGGACAACATGGGTCTGGACCTGGGTCAGACTGACCGGACCGGCTGGGCACCATGGTCTGGACCCTGGACCAGACTGACCGACCGGCTGGACCACCGGATCTGGACACTTGGGGTCAGATTGACCGGACCGGGGCTGGACACAGGTCTGGACACTGCGGGTCAGACTGACCGGACCGGCTGGACCACTAGTCTGACACTGGGGCCAGAACGGACCGGACCGGCTGGACCACAGTCTGGACCACTGGGACCAGACTTGACCGTACCGTGTGACCCACCAGATCTGGACCACTGGGGCCAGACTGACCGGACGCTGTCCACTGGAGTCAGACTGACCGACTGGCTGGCCACTAGGTCTGGACCACTGGGACCAGATCTGACCGGGAACCGGCCTGGACCACCAGGATCTGGACACTGGGATCCCAGATGACCGGACCGGCTGGACCAGTCCAGGTCTGGACCACTGGGTAGACTGACCGACACGCTGGAACCACCAGGTCTGGACACTGGGACCAGACTGACAGAACCGCTGGACCACCAGATCTGGACCACTGGGGCCAGACTGACCGGACCGGCTGGACCACCGGATCTGGACCACTGGGACCAGACTGACCGGACCGGCTGGACCACCAGGTCTGGACCACTGGGACCAGACTGACCGGAACCGGCCGGATCGCGGAGCAGGATCGAAAGTGTCCCGGTACCCTTGAGTCAAGGCCGGCGTGTATAGCGGTATCAGCGGAAAATCCCCGCCCCCGCACATCTCCGCCTTCAGCGTCGTGCGGTTACCACACAGGCGATAAAGACGGGATTTTTCTTCTTTCGTGATCTGTCTGGACATGCCGGTCCGCAGACGCCGATCCCATGCTAACGCGGTCAGGTGGGAATGCCGCACCAGTAGCAGGCAGGTACTGATCCCGGACCCACATCTGCGACGCCAGTCTTCTGGAGGCTGTAGTCGTCAGTGCGGATCCTGTTTGATGTTCCGCCGGCAGGGATATAGATCCAGGTGTCAAGGCCAAAACGTAGCTCAAGACACAGCTAACGGTCCCTGTCTCTGTCTGGAAAAGATCGGCAGACTTTCGGCTACGTTGATATTATTTTTATTTGGTTTGGCCAAGTCGTTCTTCGACTGTAAGTGAGTCACCCATACCAACTGAACTGATATCATCTCAGTCAGGCATATTCTGTGCGATGAGACACAAATATTTTGTACTCCTGACTAATTTCCAAATAAAAGAACCGAACATAGCCTTCTATGGACAAATGCCTGCTGACTTGTCGATTTCCGCCGAACTCGGGACCGTCCAATATGCCATGGCACGCGCCACATTCGCTCCACAGCGTGGTCCGCGTAATTTGAGCTCTGCCGCCGATCCGTCACCTTCCACGAGGCACGCGTCACCCGCCAGCCTCACTTCGACCCGGCCACGGCGGCCCAGATCGCCAGCACCGTGTCCCAAATCCAGCCGCAGTTGGTAGCTCCACTGCCAGGCCCGTGTCTCTCCTTGACAAGATCGTAAATTAGCAAGAAGTCGGGTGGCGGCATCGGTCTCAGGTTGCGAAAAATACGATACGAATCAGGGTGAGATATAGGTGATTAGGACGCCGTTCATCTCAGAAATAAGGCACCGGGCCTGCGTAGAACGCACCTAAGCGAGTTTCCACAACTCGGAGTGTTCTGGGTCACAGGTGGTGTAGCGCGGCCTTGGTGGATCCGGTGCCAGCAGACGGCGTGACACAGAAACACTGTCAACGGCTCCGGGCCCGCATGCCACAGCGATCCACCTGCCCGCAGCAGCCTCCTCGCCACCAAGCCTGTTCTGAAGCGGAGCCGGGACTGGATACTAGATACATACTAGATACATACTAGATACATACTAGATACATACTAGATACGGGACGAAACGGGACTAGGCCTGCCATCCACCACCATCGCGATGGTGTTACATCGGGTCACGGCGGCTATCCCCCCCTACAGCTTCGCGCCCAGGTCAGCCCGTCTCTGCCCCTCGCCTCTCGGAACACAGGTCGGGTCGGCCATCGGGACAGGTCAGGTCAGAAGGGACTACGGGCCTGTCCCATAACGCTGAATCGGAACATGTATGAGCATTTGAATACATACCACACAAATATCGTGAGTGTTACATAATTGTCGCTTCTCAGAGAGTGACCCAAGAAACTTAAAGCACAGAGAAACATCACATTCTCTGCAGTATCTGTAAATTAATTGATTCTGTTCTATGATGTTGTCCTCTGATTGGAGAGGCTGTCCTGGCACGCCAGTTGGCCAGAGTTCAACAATGCGGCGTCCCGGCCCCATTCCGCCGGCGCGGCAGCCGTGCGGCAGGCACACGGCTGTGGGTCGGCTATTACGCGGTCACGGCCACATGTTACCACACAGGAGCCGTGCAGCAGGCATTGCCAAGATAACACAATCCGGATCCGGATCCCTAGCGATCAACAGATCGGGGATCTTGTTGGATACCCGGATGCCTGCGGTCTTTTGTCGTGGGATCCTGTGATCCGAGATCACGGAAAATTAGCTTTTCTTGAGATCTATGGCATCTTGGATCCTGGAGAAGACATAAAAAGTGGAACCCGTGCTCCTGGAGTCTGGAAAATTAGTTCTCGTGGGATCTTGTGGATCTTGGATCCTATGTTTGGGCCTTGGCACATGTCTGGTACTGACACACGGAGACCAACAGAGTGTAAACAACACCAATACAGGAGCCGTGTACCAGGGGAACACAACACCAACACAGGACCATGTACCGGGGAACACAACACCACACAGAGCCTGACGGAAACACAAACCAACACAGGAAGCGATGTACTGGGTACAACAACACCAACACAGGAGCTGTACCGGGGAACACAACACCAAACACAAAAGGGCCGTGTACCGAGGGAACAAACACCACACAGGAGCCATGTACGGACAACAACACCAACACAGAGCTGTGTACGCTGGGAACACAACACCACACAGGAAGCCATGTTACCGGGGAACACAACACCAATTACAGGAGGCGTGTACGGAACACAACACCAACAAGGAGCCGTGTACGGGGAACACCAACACCACACAGAAGCCGTGATATGGGATGATATGATGATGATGATTGGCTTAGCGGCGCCACAGTTACTGGGGAACACAACACCAACACAGAGCCGTGTGCCGAGAACACAACACCCACACAGGAGCCATGTACCGGAACACAGGACAGGAGAACACAACACCAACACAGGAGCCGCGTACCGGGGAACACAACACCAACACAGAAGCCGTGTACTGGGGAACACAACACCAACACAGGAGATGTGTACTGGGGAACACAACACCAACACAGGAGCCGTGTACTGGGGAACACAACACCAACACAGGATCCTGTACTGGGGAACACAACACCAACACAGGAGATGTGTACTGGGGAACACAACACCAACACAGGAAGCGTGTACATGGAACACAACAACAACACAGGAGATGTGTACCAGGGAACACAACACCATTTAGAACGTGTTATCAGGGGAACACAAACCAGATATGATGTGATGTGAGATTGGTGGCTTTGGGCGCCGCAACAAAGTAATATATTGGCGCCCATTACACCAGGATCAGACCATGAGCCCAACTAGAGATGCAAATTTCAAGACCACGGAGCCGGCGCCGGTCACAAATTCAGGCCTGGTGGGCATAAAGCTATGTCTGAACTCACCCTTGTCAGTCTCAAGCCGGGATCAGCACAAGTTCGGGGATCAAATATTGTTAAATGTATAATGAAGGAGACATGCATATTGATGGCTGCCGGTCCCCGGGCCTGGCGGGTGCTGCCACATGTGACCGGGCTTGATTACGGTGCCATCTCATTTATGAGTGGTGGCGGTGGCGGTGCCGGCTCCTGTAAATTTTGCATCTCTGTACCCAACACCAGCACATAAGCCGTGTACTGGGGAACACTACACCAACACAGGAGCCGTGCACGGGGGAACAAATGTGGCATACATCACAATGGCGTCACATACACACCACCCAGCCCTTGGCCGTCAGTCGGTGGGTCGTAGTCTGATCACAGTTGTTGATCCGAGAGACCAAAGGTTCGGGCCAGACCGCGCTTTTATTGGCGCGTCGCCCGATCCAGATTCGCTCGATTTCAGACGTGATCAAACAAACGATGTATGTGCGCTGCGATTCTAACGACACAGCCTCAGGGCCAAGAGCAGAGGCTGGAGAAAACTGCGGGCTATATATTCGAATCTCTCATATTATCAGGGTAGTCCCCACATGAGCTTACTGTCGCGCTTTAATGCGTATCATGAATGCGTTGTCAAGGCAAGAGTCGCATATTTTGTAGATGCTCTGCGTCATGGAGCGATTGCGACAGTGGATTGCATTATTATTAGTGAATACGTGCTACGTATCGGTTAGGACTTAGGAGGCTGTCACAACTCGTGGTTTACGGGCAGGAATGCCTCGTTGAAATATCAGGTTATTTCATTCAAGGCCAGAGCTTTCATTAGCCAACATATCGAGTCGTTATGCAATCTTTGCGACCATCTATCCAAAGCACCGATGCAACAGTGGCATCCAGATTCCAGAGCATAAATCAGTCAGATAATCCGTCAGATAATCAGCAAAAAGCAATCGGTTGGAGAGTATGCACGAGCTGATGTGGTTTGTGTATCAAACGCCGCTTCTCAAACAGACTCAAACCCATCAATAAACACAGAAGCTAGTTCACCAGTGGGTGGTCGAGCTACACGAACACATTACAGTGTCCTAAGACTAAACGCCACATGGATGTGACAGTGCTAAGTGACCCCAAATGACCCCATGTGACCCCGTATGACCCTGTGTGACCGTGAGATCCGGTCCCGACATTTACGGGGTGAGACGCGCAGGATTGTTGTCCCATGTTTAAACCCGTAGTGATCTGACTTCTGAGTGGCACCTCGCGTTCAGACTTGTAATGGTGAATACACGGCCTCGTTCTTGCTCGCCGTCTTGGCGTCCCACCCTGTCCAGGTTAATTACCGGTCCATTTAACGCCAGGGCTCGGCTGGCCTCAGTCGAGATTCAAGTCAGGTAACGCAAACCAGGTAATGCTCTGGACTCAAGCACATATGCTAAATTACATTTAATTTTGGCTATGTTTAACTACGTGCCTATTAAAGGCCGGTATTATAAGCCTAGTAAGATAATATGCGATGTGTTTTGGAAGGTCCAGAATATCCCAGTTTGTGACCAAAAACTTGCATCTCAGTCGGAGCAGGCAGCGGTCAGGAAACTCGATCGTTATCACGACCCGACGGGCTGACTACAAGACGGGGACAAGCCGAGTCCGTTGATTCGCCACTTTACCAGGCCTGCCTGCGTGACCCTGAGTGACCTTTCGTGACCCAGTCCCGACACTCACGGGGTGACATCCGAAGGGTCGTCTCCAGCAGGCTCAGACGCGGACCGCTTGTGTCTTCCCAGCCAGTTGCCGGATTTGGCGCGCTCTGGAACACGGCAGGAGGGCACCACTGACGATACACGCACACACAGTCGACTGGGCGTGATCGGCAACAGAGCGAATTAGTCGGTATCACGACGAATTCGTCGGTATCACCGAGTTTTGCGTTCGGCAACACGACGACTGAGCGAATGAGCTAATTCGCCTAACGAATTCGCGCTGGGGAGCGATAATTTTCAAACCAGTCGTCGGGAGGGCGAATCTGTTTAGCAGTGTTTTTCAAACATTAGGAATAGAGAATATTACTTGCCTTGCCTCTAACAGTGAATATAATTTGTGAAAAAGTGTTTTAGGTATTAATATTTCTGATAACATGTAAAATAACCACACAAGCTATGAAATGGCGCAGCAGTGACAAATCCGGCGAATAATTTTGCTGTTGCCGAACGCACGAGACAGCTAATTCGTCGGTGAGCGAATTCGCTGGATTCGTTGGAGAGCTAATTCGCTCTGTTGGCGATCACGCCCACAGTCCGACACAGAGAGTCGACACAGTCCGATAGTAGCCGGCACCACTGACGAATCGAACGCACGCGCAGCGTCGACACGGAAACACACAGGACGGTAGGACGGGGAAGACACGGCGGGGCGGCGGCCACGGCACATGGAGCGACGAACGATGGTCCCAGGCAGGACTGAAGAAGGGTCAGCGGAGGCAGAGTGACGCGTCCTACCCTTCCGACACACGATACGAAACACCTTAGACGATACGGCCGGCAGGGGCAGCGCGGGGTACGAGCAGCACGCACAGTCTACGTTGTCACAGTTCATACCGCTCCCACCCCGACACGCGCGGCACACCGCAACTTCCGGTTGACCCCGGTCGTCCGCCCTCCATTCACTCGCACGGCTTGTTTTGGACGCTGGCGGACTCATCAATGAACTCGGCATACGCGGCCGGCGCGTGCGATTTGCGTAACAGCGGCGGAGCGCGGCGCGGTGGGGAGACGGCACCGACCGAGGGGCGGACAACACGACACCCCTGCGGGCGGGACCCGACACCACAGGGCGACACGAGCAGAGGCAGGACGGCAGAGCTTACCACAGGCGGCGGCAGCCATAGCGGCGCCTCTCCTGGCTGGAGGTCAGGTCAGGTCGGCACTGGTCCGGGATCAGCTCACGCGACACAGCCGGGGCGGCACCAACTGGCCCCGGGCGCGGCGGCGGCACGGCTGTCGGCGGTACCGCCGCCCACCCCGGCCGCCACCGCCCGCCGCCGACAGAAATAGCCACCCGGCGGCGGCAGCGGCGGCGGCGGCGGACGGTGGTGACCGCCGCCAGCACGGGTCACCAAGGAGAGGGGACGGCGACACTGGACAGGTCACCGCTTAGTGAGACCCAGTCTCCTTGGATAGTGTGGGACACGTTTGACTCCAGGGACCGCGCTGTAGTATGTCGGAGTAGGCTCACACTCAAAGCTGGTATCATTCGCGACTCGGGTCAGCCCAACTCAGACCCCTCTCCGAATCGAAGAAACACTATAAATTTGATAGTCAATTCATGTTGTACATAATCATCACAAAAGTATTGAAACTAAGTATTGAATAACTAGCCTGCTATCATGACATGTTTGAGTTGCCAATTATCATTCAAGCAGGTATCAAGATAATGGTGACCAAAGATCAGACAGCATCTCATCCAGATTAAAGTGTTGTTGATGGACCCCACTCTATAATTGCCACGTTCATCCTGGATGAGGTTCAGGCTCCAGGCCAACTACCTGTATCGAAGATGCAGAAATAACTTGTCCAAAGGGACAATGATTGTCCAGCAATTGGAACAATTAACATTGACCTAATGAACCAATGGTTTAATTTTCCATATTTTGAAGAATACAAATATTGGATGTAAGTGGGAATATGGAACATTCCTAATTATATTTAGGAGTAGTATTTCAATTATAGTCTAGTCTCAAAACAAATGTCAATGCAATTGTCCTGTTATTACTTATTAGATAAATTCCAGGTGGGTAATCAGGAACTTTGACAAACAGATAAATATACCTGTAATGATATTATTTATTAATGCAAATTATTTATTAAATGCACTGTTGGTACACTGCAGGTTGGTAACTCACACGGAATTGAGATTATGTTCCAGCAAATAGAAGTGTCAGTTGTCACCAATTCAGCATTTGTGCATGTGAAATACCAGCGCATATGACCCAATGTGCTTGCTTAATATGTAAAACACAAATAGTGTCTAGTGAGTAGCCAGGTGAATGAAACAGATGAAACTGGCATCAAGCAAACCACCCTAACTCATGGCTCCTCTAAAATGGGCATTGTAATTTCATGCTTTTGGTGGTGTGTATGCCCGGTTTATATAGCCTTGGTATGCCCTAAGCCTAAAGCACCAGTTCACTACCAAGATCATGAAAAGCATGGTACCTATCTACTATGATTTGACATTTCCAATGTTATGGTAGCAGGTAGTCTACCCTATTTAATTATCACAATTCAATTATCATTTGTTATAAATTGAAATTGCTCAATGTTTTTACGGCTACAGTTTTTGCAGTACCAAGAATCCATAGGTAGGTATACCAATCATGTATCAGAAAAATGAAAATTAGGCAGTAATAAATTAAACAAAAAAGAAGCTGTCTTAAAAAAATAGATTGATATACGATGTTACGAAAGCACCTAAAAAGCACCTAAAATCAAAAAATGAAATCAATGGTTATATTGATATGCCGATGCTTCAAATCATTCCATACTGATTCAGATTGCTGACACATCAAAATGAGGTAGGTATGTCTTACCGATTTAGTAGTAAGTAGGTAGAACTTGAACGTACGTGCACGCTGCACGCTATTAGAAAAGTAATCTTCGGTGCACGTATGAATCACAGTAATACAAATTCAGTTCAATGTCGGATCGTAAATTCAAGTTACCGCAACATAACTACGAGTGTGTTGGGGTGCTTTGTTTACATCATAACAAACGCCAGAATGTGTTTACTGTTTGCGTCAGATACGTTGCAAATGCGCCAGGGCTCTGCTGTTCGAAAAATACATTTCCTGCTAGCGTGAGCAAGTAGGCCGATCATCACACTTTGTTAAATTCGATATACTACATCCTCGAAAGTATATATTCTTACAAAACACTTGGATTATTGTCATTGTGACATTCTGAAACTCAAATGAACTCATATTTATTCATTAAGAAAGTAAATTGCACTTTTCATCGTAATGTTAGCACAGTCAACGCCTTTCATCAGCATTATGCGAGTGGGATGAGCAACGTCAAGTGGTTTTCTTCTTTCTATGTTCCTCCCCGTAAGTCCCTCAGCCCTCATTGAGGTTTCGGACACGTCAGGCGTCAGACACAATCTGGGTCGTGAGCCGGTGAGTGAGTTAGAGTGATGCACAGTCAAAGGCCACCTTCCAAAAGTGTGTTTTGGGGGGGGGCGGAACTTGAACTTGAAGGTATTTTGAAGTCGATTCTTTCCATGCAACGTCCATAGGCATAACGTTAAAATATTAAACTATTGGGAGGACGTGTTCCCCCTCTGGCGCCGCCCTAGTGCACATTTATTACTTCTTATTGACATTTCATTGAGAGAAAAATCGTGTAGGATCAGCTATTAAGTTGCCTTGGGATCAGCCCAAGGCTATATAAACCGATCAGCCTTCAACTTTGTCGCAGGAAAACTGATGCAGTCTTTGGTAAAAGTTCTTAGTTCTTAAGTTATTTATATTTTTATATTTTCTGCATTATCAGTAGCACAGGCTGTTCACATAAATATAACTTTAAAGACAGTTTTTGGTAAAAGGGAAACTTGAGCATGTCTTGGTAAGGGGAAAACAGAAGCAGATCCATTTTTATCATTAATCATACCTACATATTTATCAGCGCAGGGTCACCCTTTTAACCCTCGCCCTACAGGGACCTTTTCTCATCTTTGTCCTATGGGGGGCGGGGGGCTGACAGGATCCCCTGTTAACTTCCAAACTAAGCAAACATAGCATCAAGCAGTAAAGAACCAGTATTCTTGCCTGTTCAAAAAGATAAACACTAACAGTATGCAATTTGTAGGTTTCAGGGTCAATTTGACCTGTCCAGGTCAGGACTGACCTAGATCCACCACACTCCAAAAAAATACTGTCCTTATTCATTACCAAAGTATTATGATAATACAACTATTTGAGTTAGCATCAAAAATGTTGGTTGTTGTTATTTCAGATGTCTGGCAATATATCCATTTTTAGGTCTAGGCTAGTTAATGACCTCTTCATCTTAAGGCACAACAATCATCACCATAGATGAGGGTTGCTATGTGTTTTGCATTACCAGCTCTATCAACCAGCTATTAATGCATAAGCAAGCAAATCTGATAGCTTTCAGAATTGTGTGATACTTTTTGGAATTTGGCCCCCAAACCACCTGTGGCCCCCCTATCAAACCTCCCTTCTGGGTCTGCCAGTGAAGATGGTCATGTGTATTCTCATTTGGATGTGCTTCTTTTCTATTACAGGAAGTCTGTCAGGCTTGAAACAATCTGTGAGTGACAAGACAGCTCCAGCACTTCTAACAGCCGCCACATAATTTATCCTAGATAGTCAAGGTATGTCATTGGCAATATATATTTTTTTAAGTTTGTTTGCATGTGGCACAGCATTCCCACTGCTTACCTGCTTGTGATGATGCATGCTAGTATTCTATATTTCCAGATATTGTACTATTATGCATCAGCACCTCAGCAAAGTTTATTTTACTTTTGACAACTATTGACTAATATAAAATTTAGTTAGACCTAGCACATTTATCTTTTGTTGTCTCTCATGTTTGTGCTATTTATCGTAGTGTATTTTGTCTTTTACTGGTGTCACAGAATCGAAATGGAAACTGACATAATTGCCCATTGGAATGGATGTTTGAAATAATTACCTGATTTTTAAGTGTGCTTTTTTACTTTTTACACATCACATTGGCATAATGACAAACCCAAATAATCTTAGGTGTTTGAAGACATGTTGGTGCTGCTGTTAATTCTGATGTTTGCTGTTGAAGTTTGTCAGTATTTCTGCCTGCTTGACTGCTGTTTCTGCATGCTGGGTGCTTCTGAAGACCGCTATGTAGCACCTGTATTTGCTTCTGTTATTGCAGTGTTTTATTCTGCTACCTAGATCCCATTTCTTTGTGTGAACTCAAGATTTGGCACAATGGCTCCTCAGGCTGAACCACAGAAAGGTATGTTTACTTTTTGCTGTTGGTTGTTTGCAAGTACTTTCGTATATGGCATGCTTCTTATTTAATTCACATAAATATTCATTTACTGTCACATGTCATGTTGATTCATATCGCTGCATTTGCAAAGCAAATGTTGTTGTTCACATGACATGACTATTCTACCCAATCACTTGCTCCATGTGCCTCCATTGCCGATGAAAACGTTTCCCTCTTTCTACCTTGCCGTGGCACACCACATCGCAGTGTTCATTCGCCAGTGAATGCAGCTCATATGCACCACCCCAGACCATCGAGTTCCACCTCTGACCGTGCGTCTGTGTTCGCCAGCGGAGAACTTGGTGAACATGAAGGCTCTGATCCTGGTTGGCGGTTTTGGTACGCGGCTCCGTCCGCTGACCCTGTCACGACCCAAGCCGCTGGTCGAGTTCGCCAACAAGCCGCTCGTACTGCACATGATCGGTGAGAGACGGCGCACACTTGGATAGTGGACATGACATGACATGACATGACATGACAGAGCTCATGATCGGTGGATAGGGGACATGGGACGCTGTCCGGTATGATTGGTCTCGCCAGTAGCGTACGCAGGCACCGGGATCGGTGTAAAGTGTAAGCAGTAAATACACCACCAGTCTTGGTGGGCTTGCGTTGTTTTGTGGGCTGCGTACGGAGCACCGGAACTATCCGATGCGAGCATGTTTTAAGTGCGGAGCGGCGGTAACCTCATGCGTGTGTGCTTGTCAGAGGCGCTG
>VOPJ01002954.1:0-46634 GCA_014673585.1 Semibalanus balanoides | reverse complement strand
GGCCTTGTCGTTTGGATGTCCAGATTGTTTGGAAACTAACCACCACCTCCGTTCGTATTGGTACGATAGATCGCATGCAAGCATACCGTAAATGCATTAAAAGCAAAACGGCGATCACATTGAAATACCTGATACGCACTGCACTGCACTACACTAGCACTATACTTCTGAGGAATATCGGGTTACAATACCACGGAGCGCTGCACCAACACATACATACATCGGCAGCCTTTGTTGTACCGCACTGCAGTTCTGCGGGACACTAGGCAGCGCCATCGCTCAGCTCCAACAATAGCTCACGCAACAACTGCTTCCATCAGAGGACCGAAATAAACGTGCCAGCAATACCTTCCTCCGACCACCACATGTATGCAACGATAACAGCAAGCGGCACTTTTCCAGATCAGAGGCGGATCAATAACGGGTGTTTTTTTGGGGGGAGCAAATTGCAAAGAGCCTCACTCAATTATGAAAACTGATCGGATTTCGCTTGCTTATGCATTGGTAACTGATTTAAAGAAAATTGACGTCAGTGAAAGCTGCTTATGTTTTCTTCTCTATCAGAAAATGTGTCTATTTGGCGCCGATATCAGGCAGTTTGGGGGTTGATGGCCCCCTTACCCCTCTCTCCCCCGCCCTGGATCCCCCAACACACAGTCAGAACCTTAACCCAATCTTTCCACTCCAACTCACATTTCAGGGTCATCCCTACGGCCTTACCACATTCTTTTCTTCTGTCTTCGTTGTATCAGTACTTGTTCTCCGACCGCCACGGACACCCAATGATGGCAGGCACGTAGCCAGGATTTTCATCAGGGGGCACGTCAGCCTTCAGGGGTAAAATCACACTTCGCTACTCAGCCAAATGTTGTTGACCTGGTGGCGGTCGGTCGTCTTCAGAATCGAATTTTATCTAGTGTACATTTATTTCACTCGGAGGGAGAGATGCCCCCCTCTCTCGGCTTCGTCCCAAAATGATGGCCCCACGCATCCTGACCCCTTCACTGTTACCTTCATATCACCCCTCCATCTCCACTTCCTACCCCTCCGTCTCCCTCCATCTCCACTTCCTACCCCTCCGTCTCCCTCCATCTCCACTTCCTACTCCTCCGTCTCCCTCCATCTCCACTTCCTACACCTCCATCTCCTTCCATCTCCACTTCCTACCTTTCTGTCTCCACCGTCTCCCCGTGTCTTCAAGCCTCCATTCGTCTTCTCGTCGCCCATCCATCTCCGTCCATGTTTAACCACCTTCCCGCCTCCTAACACGCTCCGAAAGCTCGCGGAACCACGACCAGCCAGTGTTTAGCCCTCTATCACGCCAGTGTTTAGCCATCTATCACCAGCCAGCCAGCAGCTCTCTCAGCTCTCCTGAAGCCAGCCAGCAGCTCTCTCAGCTCTCCTGAACGTGCGAAGAGACAGTGGGTCCCAGACCCTCACCCTCTCCTCCCTCCCTTCCCATCGCACCTACCCAGCTATATGGGTAGCTCCGTCGCAGCTACGGGGCCCCTTCGCTCACTGCTGGATAGGTCAGCGTCCCGTGCCGGACAGATCAGCGTCCCGTGCTGGACAGGTTAGCGGCCATCACCAGCGGACCACCGGGACAGCACGTGCACAGTGCAAACGCTGCATGTACACGTGCACAGCCGGCGTGCATCAACCAGACGGCCGGGCGGCGGGGCGGCGAGCGAGGCGGCACGGGCGGGGCGGAGAGGTTCCCACGGTCTGTAGGGCGAGAGGGCGAGAGGGCGAGAGGGCGAGAGGGCGAGAGGGCGAGAGGGCGAGAGGGCGAGGAGGGCGAGAGGCGAGAGGCCCGAGGAGGGCGAGAGGGCGAGAGGGCAGAGAGGGCGATGAGGGCGAAAGGGCGAGAGGGCTGAGAGGGCGAGAGGGCGGAGAGGCTGAGAGGGCGACAGAGGGCAGAGAGGGCGAGAGGCGAGAGGGCGAGAGGGCGAGAGGGATATGCGATGAGTGCGAGAGGCGAAGAGGCGAAGAGGCGAAGAGGGCGAGAGGGCGAAAGGGCGAGAGGGCGAGAGGGCGAGAGGGCGAGAGGGCGAGAGGGCGAGAGGGCGAGAGGGCGAGAGGGCGAGAGGGCGAGAGGCGAGAGGCGAGAGGGCGAGAGGGCGAGAGGGCGAGAGGGCGAGAGGGCGAGAGGGCGAGAGGGCGAGAGGGCGAGGGGCGAGAGGCGAGAGGCGAGAGGCGAGAGGCGAGAGGCGAGAGGCGAGAGGCGAGAGGCGAGAGGCGAGAGGGCGAGGGGCGAGAGGCGAAGGCGAAGAGGGCGAGAGGGCGAGAGGGCGAGAGCGGAAGGGACGAGAGGGCGAGGGCGAAGAGGGCGAAGAGGGCAGAGAGGGCGAGAGGCGAGAGGGCCAGAGCGCGAGAGGGCGAGAGGGCGAGAGAGAGAGGGGAGGGAGGCGCGAGGTGAAGGATATAGGTGCCGTGCTGTTGCGGTTAAGATTGATGGTTTAAGATGATGGAGTGTTAATTAAAGAGACGGATCGTCTACGTTCGAGCACGAGATGGATCCTACTTGATGGAGCTTTTCGGATGAGATGAGTACTATTTGATGAAGCTTTTGGAAGACATGAGTACTTTCTGAGGGAGCATTTACATGCGCGGATCCAGAGGGGTGGCGCTTGGGCGCGCCCCCCCCCGCCGGCCCTTTGAGCCGGTCTCGTCTATGGCGCGCCCGCAGCAAAGTTTTTGTATTTGGCGCCCTCCCCTGACCGAAATCCTGGATCCGCGCCTGATTTAGGGTGATTCTGCAAAGAAGTGAAACGAAGAAATACTTATACTTTGATGCGGTAGCTTTTTAACCACCTGACTTAACACTCCATCCAATTAACTTTATAATTTCGTTAGAACCCCAACAAAGTCAATTCACAATAACATTTGTATACAAAGCTTGGGTCCAAAGAGAGATTTAAATTGTAACCACTGTTACTCAATCCAATGCAATACGTTCTCACTGGCAATAGTATGAAGATAAATTAGGCGCTTCGGTTGCCGATTTCGCCTAACATATTTCGAGGAAAGGAAAGAAGAAACATTGAACAGACTCGTTTGTTTTTATTTTGGGGTCAGAGCAAAAATATTGTCATAATGCCAAATTAAACAACCTATATCAACGGAGCGAACACAAATGGTTAAATGTCACAAATCACAAATTATGAGCTTATTTAATTGCATTAGATAGCCTAGGATAGATTGATTCAAACGATTTCACTCTCTATCAAGACAATGTCTTTTGTTGAGATTATTTAATAATAGTGTTGTTAACTGGTCATGAAAAGAGCCAATGCCAAGAGGAAGATATTTTTTACCAATATAGAAGCCTGAAATGTGGACAACCGCTTAACAAAGCAAATTAT
This sequence comes from Semibalanus balanoides, assembly GCA_014673585.1. Classification (NCBI taxonomy): domain Eukaryota; kingdom Metazoa; phylum Arthropoda; class Thecostraca; order Balanomorpha; family Balanidae; genus Semibalanus; species Semibalanus balanoides. The sequence continues at coordinate 43,269 of VOPJ01002954.1, read as the reverse complement.
CGACTCATAATAATCATGATATAATATAATTTTTATTGAATGAGCACGACCTCCAAAAAACCTATCGTAACGCATTCACATTCATCAATTACAAGCGCTTTAAAATAAAAACACAACATGTTTCCATACATTTGCGTCTGAAACATTGCAAACATCACTGATATTGTCGCCTCCCCACGAGGCAGTCATTTCGTACTGCTACCCATGCTGGGAGCCTTAGCACGCGCCTGAAAACACGCCGCTGATACCACAGCCGCAGTCGTCAAATCTCGGCACTATTTCACGGCTGCGGTGCGCGGCACGCGCCCACCAGTTGTCGTATTCGCAGGGATTATCTGCGATATCAGCACGCGACACGCGCTCCCCTCCCCCTCCCCCACTCCGCAGACCCAGTCCCCTACACACGCGGCTGCCCTCCCGCCTTCCCACCGGCAGTGACGTCACCGTGACGTCACAGGGATGTTGGTGAACACTAGGAGGCTGTGGTGTAGCTCACAGTTCAGGTAAAACTCAGGACACGTGTATCAGATCGATGGCTTTGATGAGATAAGTTATAGCACGAGTTAAAACAAATCGCACACAATGTGATTACTTATAGGCTGCTGCTACGTATACGGTGTTGTTTTGTAATAATAATACGTAATGCTCAGATAATCATTAATCGTTCGAACAAGTTAACGATGAACTTGGCCCACCCCACACGGGTGCGTTTTCACGCGTTGCGTTCCGTCACGTCTCGATGCATCTCAATGGGTCTGAATGCGTCCAGTGTGTCTTACCGCGTTGTGATGCGTCATATTGACGTCTTGACGCATCGCAACGCATTGAGACGCATTAACACGTATTGAGACCCACTGAGACGCAGCTAGACGTGACGGAACGCAACGCATGAAAAAACGCACTCGTGTGGGGTGGGTCTTACACTACTCTGTGCACCCCTTCCCGCACTATATGGAAGCAGTACAACGACACACTGTGTACCCAGAGGTCACGGCTCCACCTGGGTTCGAATCCAGACCTCCCATGTGGAACTACAGAGCTATAACCCTTGACTCATTACGTCATGTTTCGATTTCGAAGGTTTAAGATATTCGCTTATTGGCAAAATGCAATGTAATTTCTAACGCCATATGGTTATCGAAATTAAAAGTCGTGTTCCGGTTTGTTCTATTACACTGCTAGTTCCGCTTTGACCCCCTCCTCACCACGAGGGACACCAACACCCTAATACCTACTCCAATTAACATAAACAGAGAAAGCTCACGCACTGTGTGTAAGTGACTAACCCTTCCGTCGACCGGGGTCTACTGGGGGGGGGGGCTTGGCCCGCTGCCATCTCCACCCGTCACCCCGTCAGCCGCAGCCTCGGGGTGGATTGGACGAGTATCGTGCTGAGGGGGGGGGGAGAGCTTGCTGCAGCTCGACCGCACCTCTCTGCTAGTGACAGAGGGAAGCTGTCCCAGCCACACGGCGAAAAACAGACATATTATGTCTCACTCTCGTTTGATATTCCCTTCTCTCCGACTCTCGGCTTTTGATATGCTCTGGTGCTGACAGTGGGCACGATGCCATTGAAAAACGGCGAAAATCAGACGGGAAATGGTGACGATCAACAACCGCCAAGAGTGCACTGCCAGTCAAAGACGATACTGTGTTAAGTGGTTTGAGTTTCAAATGAAAGAAAATGATGATCACTTGCAGACATGTGCCAAGGCCAAAAAAGGATCCACTATCCACAAGATCCCACGAGGGGCCACGATAAACTTATTTTCCAGGATCCCACGATTTTCTTCTTATCTAGGATACAAGGATCCCATGCAAAATAATTTTCAGGATCCAAGATCCACAGGATCCCACAGCAAAATGATTCCGCAGGATCCAGGATTTATATGTCTGCACTTTGCACGATGCGCTAGTGTTCTGTTAATCATGCTCAATAGTAACGAGATATAATTTTAAAGATGCAAACAGAAAGATGGCAAGTCCGGCGCAGAGGCGGCGCCACCAGATTTTACCTGGGGGGGCAAAGTCGAAAGGGCCTCTTTTCCAGGGGCCCCTCCACAGCTCCCTGCTTTATGCCCCATTGAGTTGGGGCTACCAAACATGCCGATGTTAAATTGCTTCTTAATGGTAACAAAACATGCGTAATCTACTTTATGCTCTTCGTATCTCCGAAATCGGAGCACCAAACATCAGCTGGCCACTTTTCTTGTGATGCCTCAAACCCGCGCCTCTCTGCTCGCTACATGTTTCTGCGCGAGTGTGACTATTTGTAATGACAAAAAATGGTTTTCTTACTGAATTACTATTAGTTTGATGGTGCATACAGAAATCACACAATGAACCTTAGGCTAATTTTTTCTACTTATTTGTCTTTTATAAATTTTTATCTTAAAACCCTATAAGATTGACTAACACAGCACCTATCACAAGACATAGTTTTTAATACGAAACCTGAGACAAACAATTACCGACAATTACAAACCGTAACAAACACTGTAGCCCAAAGACGCCGGCCTCCAATACAGGCCCCATTCCCCACGCGGAATGGCTCCATTCCAAGTGTTGAAAAATTCAATGAAACACTGAATGGGCACAGTTAAAAGGATGATAAATACAGATTGGCAGCAGCAAGACATACAACTTTAGAAGCTGGAGTTAGTACAGAGGGTCTCTCATTTCATCTTTAAAACCAACGACACCAGTTTGATCACTATAGTCAAATATTATTTGTACCAACCGTAAAACTTTGAAAGAAATTACGCCACGCGGAGCGGCCGAAAATTTTGAAATTATGCCCTTACATGCTTATCATTAATCCGTCCCTTTGCCTATAGTCGATCTCAGATCCTCTTTAAAACTTATTTTGCGCTTTAAAAAGTCTGTAAGAATGATGACTATAGCCTTTGTCAATAAGAATATATAAATCGTAAACTTATAACAACACAATTAAAATGCGCCTCAAAACGCTGCGATTTTTTATCAGTCACTCGTATACGATTTGATTTGTATTGCAATGGCGCCGCGAAGCGGCGCGAAAAATTTGATTTTGTTGTCGACAATGTCTCATGTAAGCTAATCAGACCAGGGCGATACAAGGGTAAATGCGATAGCATATTACCCCTTGTTAATTGTGCTAAGTTAGATATATTTAAATAAGACAGGCGTGTATCCCCCCCCCCCCCTGACCGGTCTCGCTTATGTGCGCCCGAGGCGCAACGTTTTGTGTGCCACCCCCTCTACTGAAATCCTGATTCCGAGCCTATTACTAAATATATATAAATGTGACACATAAAAATGCCGTGCCTCTAAATGAAGTCGGCCAAATCAACAAGCATTAACACTAATTTATGGTAGCTCTAGGGCCAATTTAGTCCAGGCCCTGCCTAGTATGAGGCCACTTTCTGGTATCGGATCCTTTCTAGACACAGGCATCCTGTCTATACTGGCGGCCTCCTATTATACTGGGCTCTACATGTCAATACTGGCCTTCTGTCACTAACTGGAGGAGGCCTCCTGTAATATGCCTGTTAGTACGTGCCCTCCCTGTCTAAAATATGGGGCCTTCCTATCTTAGTTCACGACTCCTCCCTCTCGATTTAGTGAATGGCCCTCTCTGTCTTTAGTAATGCGGCCTATTGTTTACTAACTGGCTCCTTTCTAACTGGAACCTTCCTCTAATATCAGGTCTCCTGTTGAGTATGGCCTCCCTGTCTATACTGGCCTCCTTCTCATAACTGCCCCTTCTAGTACTGATCCTGTTTAAGTTTTCGTATGGCCTGCTTGTAAACTACTGCGGGCCTCCTGTCTATACTAGGCCTCCGTTTATTAATGAGTATACCTGTCTAGCACTGGGCCTCCCTCTTGTCCTAGTACTGCCTCCTGTTTACTATGGTCATATGATGACCTCCTCTATGCTGCGCCTCCGTCTACACTGTGCCTCCCTGCTATACTCGCCTCCCTGTTTATATACGCGCCTCCTGTTTAGTATGGCTCCTGTTCTATACTGGGCTTTCTTTAGACTACTGGCTTCTCTATACTGGCTTCTGTCTGCTACTGGCCTCCTGTTATATATAGGCCTCTGTCTATACGGCCTCCTTTCTAAACTGCGCCTCCTGTATACGTACTAGCCTCCCGTCCTAGTTTACTGCGCCTCATGCTCTATACTGAAGCCCCTTTAGTCATAGGCCTCCTGGCTTATACTGGGCCTCCGTCTAGCACTGGGCCTTTCCGTTTATACTGGCGGCCTCCCAGTCTATACGGGGCCTCCCGTCTATACGCCTCCGTGTCTGATACTTGGCCTCCTTTAGACCGAGGCCTCCCGTCTGATACGGGGCTCCTGTCTAGTACTGGGCCTCCTGTTTATACTGGAGTGCCTCCTGTTTAGTCACTGGGCCTCCCGTCTCGTACTGGGCCTCCCGTCTAGTACTTGGCCTCCTGCATATATACTGGGGCCTCCTGTTTAATACATATACTGAGGCCTCCCGTCCTAGTACTGGGGCCCCTGTCTAGTACTGGCCTTGTCTCAGTAACTGGCCTCCTGTTTAGACTGGCCTCCTGTTTATACTGGGGCCCTCCCTGATTTATTTACTGAGCCTCGATTAGTACTGCCTCCCGCTAGTACGGCGACCTCCTGTCATGTACTGCACCTCCCTTCTAGTCCAACCTGGGCCTCCATGTTAATCACACCCTCGAGCCCTTCCCAGTCCTATACTTGGGCCCCCTTGTCTAGTACTCCTACAATGGCCTCAGCAGCTTTGCCACTTAGAACATTTACCCGAACATCACCATTTCTTTCTTTTTGACAGTGTCCAGTGCACCTTTTGTATTAAGGCCTCCGTAAGTCTGGGTCAAAAGTCTGTTTGCCCCCCTGGCTGACGCCAGGGCCACTTTCCCCCTGCCCCCCCCCCCCCGTGCCCGCCCTGAGTCCGGAAAACATTATCAGTATGCCCCTGAACATGATACGTTATTAGTTTAAATTCACTTTGATTTGTGTATGTCTCATAGGTCATAGGTATACGTCGGTAAAATACATGTTTGATAACACAATAAGAAGGAGTCATGTTTGTTTAGGCAAAAAACTTCCATTAGCTATGATATCCTAAGAAGCATGTCATATATAAGCCGTTTTCACGATTGATTATTTTGTGCGAAATGTTTTAAAACATTTTTTTAAGTTTTTAAACATTTCGCGCAAAATAATCCATCTTGAAAATTGCTTTTTATTGTATTAATATTTTGTATGCATATTCATTGAATATATAATCTTCCAATTCAATCTCGCGCACTGTCAACAAAACCAGACTCTGAACAATATCCTTCCTCCTCTCCAGCCAACAGATATAAAACACCGTTCGAGATGAATTGGCAGCGCTCTGCGTGCCCGCCCAGACGACGTCAGCAAGGCAGTTTAGAGCAGCTGCCGCAAATCTAACCCAGTCGGCACGCATCAAAAGCTGCCAAATTTCAGCTGTGGTACTTATGACTGGCGAAATCGGGCGGAATTGAGACACTATAAAAGGTTTCTGGTGCTGAGAAAAGGAAGCCAAAAGAACGGCTCAAAGGAAGGCATTAAAGTGGAGAAGATAGGAAAACTGTATTATGACGTGAGAGCAGAAACAGGCATTCGATTGAAAAGTTCGAAGTGTCTGAATATTATATAACCTTCGCCCAGCCCTGGTGGGGGAAGGGGGGATATTTTGATCCCAGCCCCTGATTTTTTTTTCTTTGTCAGGAGTATCGGAAACAGAGCGACGCGAAGCGTCGCCAAATTTGGCACAGCTGTTTGAACATCAATGATACACATTGTGTTAAAGTTTTGACATCAGGTCATCGCAGGTCACGCCAAGAAGTCATTCCAGGTGACCTCACCTGTTAAATGTGTGCGGTCATGCAAAAGCAGCAGCGTTTGTCTGTGAAATTTGAAGCTTGGAGTATTGTATAAGGTCATAAGTACCTACAATTCGTTAATGGGAGTGTGCCTACTCTTTTGAAATGTCAAATATATTTTTATTACGGTAAGAAGCTATTATCTTAGAATTAATTGGTTACGAATAAAATTTACGTCTGGAGACCTCATATAGTTGAAATATCTTTACTATATATTCATAGTCTTAATGAATTTATTTGTATTATAAAGCTCAATAAACGATCTCACAATTAAACAGAAGTACGAGATGATACCTAAATGGGCACTAAAAGGAGACAAACAAACCTTTACATGAGGCAATGTAGAAGGTTTTGGTATACAGGATCGGAGAAATCTGTTCGGGCAGCTGTTATCAGTGCCTCAGACGTTTGTTTTCTATTGGCAGAGCTAACACAGATATGCTAGCGGTGGTGTGAGTGGTGAAGATCAATGCTTCTAGCTTAGGGGCGGAGGAAGGCGTCGTGGCTGCGCGACATCGAATAATTAAGTACTTCCGAGTATCAGTGAATTGGGCGACCTTGAAATATTCAGAACAAAGTGAATCTGAGGGAAATTAAAGTATATGTTAAATTTCAGAAAAATCTTTTTCTACGGACTATGTCAACAACTTCACATTGAGCCAATGTGAGTAGGCATACTCCCTTTAAACTCTGATTGTGTATATCAAGAACCTAAGGCAAGGCAAATTGTGTGATCTCCCATCATAAATAAGCTTGAAAATATACGATTGCTTCCTAATTAGAGAATATGCACTAGATCATATTTTTTTCTTCAGAATTACGTTACTTTACTCATTCTCGATGACCCAGGTACAACTAATGCTCATTCATTCTAAACCGAGAAAACTGCAAGGTCAGCAGAGGTCATCTGAGGTTACCAGCACGTTTGCCAATAACTCGTGGTACAACAAAGGTACAGGTGTGTGACGAACACCACCGTGTTTGTCTCGTTGAGGCACGTCACTCCATATGCAGCATGATCTACCTGGGACAAAACTGGTGACCTAGTGACCTTGACCTGAGATCAAATTGTTAACTTAGCGTGACTTGACCAAGTAACTATTGATATGGTTCGAAGCGTCTTGATGAGTAAAACACGATGGTGTCAAGACTATTTTGTCTATTTCAATTGATAAAACGTAATTCAATAAAGCTTTTGGAGGAAAATACTAGCATTGTCTAAAGTGTCCTTTGCAGCCTAAACTGTTGACCTGAGCTAAAATTTGAGAACATCTGAGGTCATTGCATTTTCAAGAGCTTTTTATTGTTTGTTTTATCTTCGTTTGTTCTGCTATCATAGTTCCCTAGATTTAAGGGTTTTCTGGAGCAAAGTCATGTACTAGAACAATTTAACCTTTGATAAACTCTGTTGACCTTAATATTGACAAGAGCCCCCCCCCCAAAAAAAAAGTGATAACTTCAAATGTCCTTGTCGAGCGTTTGAAAATGCACTTTCTGCGTTATTCTAGCTCTTCTGTTTCGAGTTAGGACTCATTTTGACCACCACCAGGGCGAAGATGGCTCAGAGGCCCAACTGCGCGCGAAACGATGCTATTTTTGAATCTCCTTGTTGAGTAACACTGATGGAAAACGCGCATAATTATTATATGCGTAACGGCCAATGCAGGATAATTTGTATGGTAAATTCATTCTAAACCAAGAAGACCATTTTTTCCGTACTTGCATTATTTGTTAACTATTTCCGTTGTATTTATATCTTCATTAATATTATCTAATTCCATTGGTAAGTCAAAGCTCTTATGTGTATATCGACACCGTCCTCCCCTGTGCACGGATTCAGCATATCTCACAGGCGTATATCGCCTGTGTTGTGCATTGAAGACTGGCAGATCGGGCTATTCAGATTGGAGAATTGGTCGAATGGCCCTTGAGCCCCCCCCCCCCGTTGGGCCCTCAGAGAGACATCAGTAACGCATGCTCACCCGTCTACGACCTCCGGTCTCGTCCATTGGAAAACCAGCAGCTCCTTTCGCTGTCCGCTGCCCACTGCCATCCGTCAAGGTTGCAATCAGTTTTACTGCCCTGGGGGCATTCTTTTAGAAGTTTCCTGTGCTCTTTTGATGCATTGCTGCTATGCGAGATAACAATATTGCTTTATTTTCTGAATCAGGAATGTCAATGTAGGTAATCGAACACATGAATATTTTGCTAGTAATTTAAACATCCTCGGGCGGTAAAAATAAAGATTCCATGCATCGTACTTGAATTAAGCTGGCATTAAGATAATATACATCGCACTTTCCGCTAACATCGACATCACCAAAAGCACCAAACACTTCGTTCCTGCACACACGTGTGTTACATCTGCCCCTCCCCATTCCATGGGGTTACCGGTTGAGTTAGCATGGAAGCTCGTCGAGCTGATAGTTTTACGGGCCCGCTGGGTGCCTGCCCTCCAATTTCATCAGCCGCTGGATCCGCACCGTCCCATATTCCGTGAGCTATGCCGATTGTGCCCAGTTTCAGATCGTTTCCCTGGAGATGATGCCCATCCCCGTTCTCATTCCCATTCTCATCCCCATTTTCCGGCCAATTTCCATAGAGATGGTCCAGTAAGGCTGACACCAATTTCCGTCCCACAAAGGCAGTGGTAAAGCGTTTCGGTGCGCATGATTTGACATCTCATCGATGTCTTTTCCGTTGAGAAAATCTGAAGTGCTTGAAAAAAAAATGATGCTGATACTAAGCATATTAAAACTGAGAAGTCGGCAAGGTTAGAATTGATTAAATGATTGTATTATCCTTTCCACGTACTAAGCGATGTATCATTCCGTAAAGCTGAAGGCACGTGAAGAAGTCACGGAGGAGAGATCTGGCTCTAAACATATAAACACAAGTGATGAACACATGTTTATATTCCCATTCTCAATAATGTCATGTTATTATGGTAAAACAGAATATATTCTTGCCGGGCGGTATTGAGTATTAAATCAGAATTGGTATCAACCAGTTTGTGGGAGTGATTTTAGAGTCAGCATTTGTGTTAAGTAGTCTAAATATTCTGCTTTAAAATAGCTTGAATCCTGGTTGATCCATGCTTCAACCAAACGGGTAACCTACTGGCATTACAAGAAGGACAAGCTTTGTCGCACAATGATGAAAATACCGAAATGATCGGTAAAGTAGCATGCTCGCTCATGAAGCATTCCCACCTGGTTGCAACAAGCACACTCGAAAAATGCCAACGTGACATCAGGTATTGTCAGATAGTTATATACTAACCAGGAGAGAGAGTATGTAGTATAATGGGAGCAAGGAAATTGCGCCACGAGAAATGTTCGCTCAGGAAGGAAACAGTTAAACAACGCATCACAAAGTGTACTGTCATGTTTCGACGTCTGTTATAGTACATGATCCTCAATATGCCGTGCGAATGTCAAGAAACTCGGATTTATTTTAAAAACGCATGTCAAATATTGATTAGTTATGTCATACGCTTTCACCAACGACCTTCCCGCGACAGGGAAGTGTCCATTTTTGTATTCGTGGAGACGAAAATGAGTGGACTTAGAAGCTACCTCAGGGGAACCCCACACTATTCAAACTTGTTCGGTCGATGTCCGAGGTCCCGATAAGAGTTGGGCTATAGCGATTACCGGGAAAACTACTCTGCTAGTTAGTTAGGTTACTTAGTTAGTTACTACTTGTTAATATACGGAGAGACTCCCGGGTGAGGATGGGACAAACAGCATCGACTATTTTCCTGGTGCCTGACCTACAGAGACTGAACGGAAATATCTTCGACAGTCGAGCAATCTGAAAACTCGTGCTCATCTGTGGTTATTCAGAAGTGTTTCGGTGTTTCGTGTCCCATTCCACGCAGCACACCTTCATAATGCTCTCGTTAAAGGGAAATAATCAACTTTCAATTTCTGCGACAATGTCTTAGGCTGCCGTTATGGTATTAAAATTATGCTATTTGAATTTATGAATTTAAGAAAATCCAAGTTTGGGCAAAATAAAAGGCAAGTACCTTCTATGCTGCATGAAGTTCGTTGACAACGCCGGTCTTCCCTACCACGGGCACTTCCCTACCGTGCAAACAAATCATAGGGCCGGAAATGAAGTAAGTGTGCTGAGAAGCGTGCCCGATGTCCCTGAATGGTCGATGAAACAAATCGCCGACACTAAATAGGTCCCGTCCATGTGCATCGATAAGCTTCCGATTTCATTGCCAGTTTGTTATTGTTTGACAAATTTTTGGGAAAGAGTATTCGTCATGATCATATAAAGCATAGTGTTAAGCCCGAGAAAAACTATACAAAACTCCTAATGTTGAAAATTAATGAAGCAATTTAACAAATAAGGGTCGCAACCAGTAACTAGGCCGCCGTTAATATGCATCGACTGATAATTTGGTTACATTCTTTTCAGGTGCTGTTTATTGAGGAGGATCGTCGGGCATATAATCACAAGAAGAACAAGGGCGGATCCAGGGGGGCAAAGGGGCCATGCCCCCCCACACCCCAAACCACCAAAATCGGCGGCAAATTGACACATTTCCTAGTTTGTCGTAGAACGCAAAGCACTTTTACTAAGAAAAGTTTGTTTTAAATCAGTTATTGATACATAAGCAAGGAAATCGCGATGAGTTTTCAGAATTATGCGATCATTTGGGGATTTGCCCCCCCCCCAAATGTCAAAATCACACTTTCTGGATCCGCCTATGAAGAAGAATGCAAAATATAGTTTCCACTTTATTGCGTAAAAAGGCTATACGGGAAAAGCCTGCTGTTTGATGAGAACCAAAAGCGCTTGCAATTACCAGTCGCAAAGAGTGTGGAACATTTATTTATTACTTAAACTTGAAAAATATATTGGCATGAAAGTTTCTATTCAAAATGTGATAAATTTAGAATTAATTTTATCTCCTTTGTCGATTTTAAGTAATGCTCCATTTTTTTGTCCGAAAAGGCCCTAATTTCCCTTTTAGCGAACAGTTTGGAGTGTCCCTGGCCTAGCGACGGACCTAATGTGCAACAGTTAGCAAGCCACCTCCCTCCCTCCCAACTCTCTCAGCTCCAGATCCGCTCCGACACCCGGAGACAAATCTCACACCCCGCTCTCGCGTCGAGAATTCCCGACACGAAGCGAATTGAACGCCGGCGATCTCTTTGACGACTCCAATATCCGACTGCTCGTAACGCTGCGGCGTTTTCAATAGCGCCACTTACGCCGGCGGTTGCTATCTTCAGCCGACTGGCCAGCTGCACCACTCATGGCCCACTCCAAGTTTTGATTTCCTCGCCGCTAACTGAGGGCTTTGCTCTGAGCAAAGCGCCGGTGCTTTGGTGCTGCGGCGGGCCCGGGGAGGGATTGGGGGAGGAGTGTGAGCAGGGGCGGAGCCAGAGTGGGGCTGGAGACGGTAATAGTGCATGCAGGGGCGGGCGCAGGACTCGACCGGGGGAGAGAAGTAGTGTGTATGCATTGTACAGGGGCGCACGTAGGAATAGGCCCTGAGAAGGAGGGAGGGGGCAAGAGTGTTGGTGCGCTTAATTTGCATACTGACGTGGTGGTATAGGTATAGGTATATTAACAAAAAGGTCACATTTCTGTAGTGTATCGCGACTCATGACCATGCATACTGTGATTGCAACAAATGCGTTGGTACACTCGATAATTCTCTTAATTTTGATGCTTTTATCCGTTGCGAGAAAGAAAGAGGAATATAAAATTTGTCTGCATTTGCTCCTGCCAGTGGCATCACGCTTGGGAACCTGACAGGCCAGCAGGAAATGCAGACAGCTGACATCTGATTCACGCCGTGAGCCTCGGTAATCTCAACATCGTGCACCTCCGCCGTACCCCCGAGACGTGGTTCAGGGGTCAGCAGTGGACGAGAAAGATCCGGGCGTCGCATGATCGGAACGCTGTAAAGGAAAGCTGATCCGCATTGTCTCTACGAACATCGGAAGTATGTGTACCGCAAGCACATAAAACTGGAACAGATCATCATGTAAGGCATGCATAAATTTAGCGCTGACGTAATAATCACAACGCGACAGGTTCAGGTCTACAAGATGACAGATTTGTCGTGCCATGACTTCCGGCTGGTTGTGTGACTTATTCTCGCTGCCTTTCGCCCTACTCTCTCCCTCTGTATAGCGTATCACCTACGTCCCCCCCCCCCCAGGGGACGTAGAAACGTCATGAAAAGTGTGGGGGATGCAGGGAAACCGGAAACCCTGATCTCATCTCGAGAGAAAGCATTCCCACTATCAAAGATGTATTTGCAGGTTCGAGCTTTTTTCGTCTTGGCAAACAATGCGCATTGTATCTATTGAGCAAAAAAAATAGTATAGCAAAATAGCCATCCTAATGGTAATAAAGTGAGGGTGTCATGGCACTATGGCCCCATGTTCCTACGCCTATGCGCGCCCCTGTTATCTGGCTTGGGCGGTAATCCGCGCCTAAACGACATCCGCAATGGGCTGATTCCAATCAGTAAATGGCTTCCCCAGGTTACGCTCTGGGTGAGGTGGGCGGGGGGGGGATAATTGAGCTGGTGACTTGCGCGGTTGATGTGGAGCCGATAGGTGAAAAATGACGTAGTGTGCGCGTGATAGTATCAGGTCTTTCTTCTGCGAGGAAGAGAATTCCAGGCAGCGCACCACATCGCAGCATAGGTAATATAGGTATAGGCATAGGTAACTCCATTATACCAGGTCTGCTTTGGTCTGAGAAGTATTGGTACCAATAGCTGCAGTGCATAGAACCGACGCCTTTACCTTATATAACCACCTTGCATAGAACTTGAACTTAGAAGGAAGGAAAGATCTTACGTAGCCTAGATAAACAGATTACATTTTATTTGTAATATCTTTTAATAACACGTCCCTCGTTTAAGACCTTTTCAGGAAACGGTCCCGGCGCCGCGGCCAAAACGCCGCATCAGCGCGCCGGGGCGAAACTGGCGCATCAGCGGCGCCGCTCCGCCCTGCGAGCGACACTAATGGCGCGAATGTGACAAACTCGGCGGCGGCGCGGCGGCGGTGGCGCCGTGCGGGCGAATGGTTCTTTGTGTCCGTTGGCAGATGATGACAGGGTGGGACGCCGAAAGTTCTCGAAACATGCCGATAATTCTTTGAGAATGTCTGATGGGCTAGAAGAGGCGGACAGATTGTGTGTGACGCAGGTGAAAAGGTTGGAGAGCGAGCAGGTTTGACAGCGTATGCTGTTCAGTTTGGGAGTTGTTGGTGGATAACTTAAAGCACTGTCAGATCAAGAACGGCATTTTTATATAGTCTCAGTATATGTGGCAGTTAGAGGTGCCACTTTTTTACCTACTTAGACACTAGATGCGGGAAGTTAATGCCCACGTGGGTAGTAGTAGGTATAGTACAAGCAATGATTTGGAAGCCTGAAAAGTGACACCTCTAGTGGCAATGTTAAAATAGTCATCAGACTCTCGCTTTCATGCAAGAGCGAACCAAAACGGAAGAAGTTGGTGGGGCTAAATTGTTAAAAGTGTCACATAAGTCCAAAAACTCCGACAGATTTCGCTTCACTTTGCTTCACGACTAACTAGCAGCACGTTTCCTGGGTAAAATTCGCCCAGGTTTACCTAAATGTCATGAAATGTGTAAATATTCGGTGGAAGTAATTTTGGGAGTTATGACACCTGCCAGCCAGTATCAGTCCGTGACAGTGTAAATGTGACAGTGTAAATGTGACAGTGTAAATGTGACAGTGTAAATGTGACAGTGTATGTGACAGTGTACTTGTGACAGTGTAAAATGTGACAGTGTAAATGTGACAGTGTACATGTGACAGTGGCATGTGACAAGTGTAAATGTGACAGTGTCGTGCAGTGGTAATGTGACAGTGTAAGTGACAGTGTAAATGTGAACAGTGTAAATGTGACAGTGTACATGTGACAGTGCAAATGTGACAGTGTAAATGTGACAGTGTAAATGTGACAGTGTACATGTGACAGTGTAAATGTGACAGTGCAAATGTGACAGTGTAAATGTGACAGTGTAAATGTGTCATCACTATGCATCGGCGCCGGACCAGGAGCTGCTTGTGAGTTGGCTCAGTTGGAAACTAATGCGTACTAAGTGCATGTGACCATTAAGACAAATATGTGTTGGTAATCTCTATTTGTTATCTACGTTAGGCAAATGATGCCAATTCTCTAATTGCTCATTATCTTAGTTAGATATCCCAAGTCCCACCATAAGTGACTTTCATTATTCAACGCGTAATGCGTTTAAATTATATTTATATTACGTTGAATTACTATGCTAGCGATGAGAACACCCATACCCATTCATTCTGCAGTCTTTAATTTCCATCCTTAAATCATCGCACAAGTCATTCAAGTGTGAAAGGTCTTCGCGGTTGGTCATTATTTTCACTGACGAAATTATGATGGAGGACGAGAGAGGGGCGAGGAAAGAATTTAGCAGAGGAAAAATTAGAGAGAAAGAGAGAATAATTTAGCCGAAGAAGGATGAGAGAGAAAGAGAGAAGAAGCCAGCGGAGGAAGGATGAAAGAGAAAGAGTGAAGAAGTCAGCGGAGAAGGGAGAAGGAGGATGAGAGAGGGAGGATGAGAGAGGGAGTAGAAAGGGAAAAGAGAGGGAAAAGAGAGTGGGGAAGAGGGGAAGAGGAACGGAAGAGATGGAGGAAAAAGGAGGATGCAAAAAGAGTGAGGCGGAGGAGAAGAGAAAGGAAGGGAGAGTGTAAGGATGAGGAGTGAGGAGGAGAGGGAGAGGAGAGACAAGGAGTCAGTAGAGGAGGAGGGAGAGAGAGAGAGAGGGAAATGAGACTGGATGAGGCCTAGTAGAAAGGAGAAGAGGAGGGGAAGGAGAGATAGAAAAGTAGCGGAGGGGAGGAGAGAGTGAATGAGAAAAGTAAGGGAGACTGGAGGAGGCCTAGAAGGAAGGAGAAGAGGAGGGAAAAGGAGAGATAGAAAGGTAGCGGAGATGAGGAGAGAGGCAGGGAGAGTGTGAGGAGAGAGTGAGTGAGAGGAGGAGAGAGGAGAGAAGCTCCCGACCCCGAGGTCAGAGCCAGAAACGATTCCTGTGTCGGTAGATAGTACAGCCCGGCCGGCTCTGGACAGGGCAGATACGGGCCTCGGCCAGAGATAAAGACATACGACAAACGCAATTAACGCGGGGGTGTCCCGTTATGGGAGATAAAGGTGGGAATGTCCCGATATGGGAGTCTGTGCGGGGATTGCGCGGACCGAAAGCGGGGAAAACAAACTGAGCTGCCTATCACGTTCGTGTTGTGGCTAGAGGGGTTGACTTACGTTGCTGTTTGGCAAAAGTCGCAAGATATGTTGCTGTTTTGGAAAAGTCGTTCGAATTACTTTGGGTTTTGGAAGTCTTAGGCAGGGGTGTAGTGTGTATTTCGTTTGGGATGCTTCATCCCCTCCCCCAACTTGCATTCAGCCCCCTTTTATCTTGGACGAGAAAGTGGTCAAATCCAGGGAGAAATCTGTATTTGGCGGATTTTGATGGTACTTTAAGCGAGTTTTCCCAGCTCAGCACCCCAAACTTTTCTGAAGAAGCTACTCCCCTTGTCATAGGATTACCGATTACGTTGATAGTTAAGAAAAGCCTCAATTCGCCCTCACGTGCTAAAAAGTAAAGAATCTGCTTCTTTACAAGTTACTAGGTCATATTAGCCCTTCCTTTTTTCGATGAGCGATGCCTGGTGGATCCTTATGAAATTTAAGATTACCTACCGCTGAGCCGGTGCATAATAAGTAATGCTATGTTTGTTTAAAATTAATAAAAATGAGACCGCTTGACTTTGAACAGCAGCGTAGCGAGTATAACCTTACATCCGATACAGCGGACGATAGCCTCAAATGGTGAGGATCATTGCGGTGCCATGCTTTGCCCATTCAACACCTAACACCAGCGACAAAACTTCCACCGGAACTCGCCACAACTGCGGTTATACGCTTCACGGCATCCAAGTCAAGGCGACAAAACTTACGGCATAAAAATACCCGCGCCGATACCATCGCGACAAAACCGGAAAACTTACAAAAGAATCCCTAGCACGCGACTTGCGGCGGCGAGCTCCTCACCTTCGGGTGATTTTACGGACGGCAAGGGTGAGGCGGAATTATAACCCCAAACGGAAACGACCGTTTACCAGATGCTGTCATAAATGGACCAGATAGAGGAATTACCACAGGGACGTGGTGCTGAACAAGATGGCATCCAGATAATGGATGAATCAGCCGCTTACGACATGGGCTCCTGGCAGCCATCTAAGAAATCCCAATTAAGAGCAGTCTAGCTTACTGAATAAATGTGTAAAAATATCGCATTCGGACAATGATCTAGAGAAGTCTGACGGCTTATTCGTGTTTGACATCGTGTAAGAGAACAGCAGAGTTGGCAAAAGTATGCCCGGTTATTCAGTTATCAAGAATATCCTATCATCAGGAAATCTCCTGACCCCTCCCTCGCACGGAGCCGCAAATGTGGACGCTCCTTTCCATCACATTCCTAGCATCTTAATTCTTATCTTATACACTTTCCTCTATGACGCTAATTCGGAAATGAGACGAACTTTGAATGGAAGTTTCGTGGTTCTTACCCGAGTTAATAACTCGAAAAATGATTTCCCGTCAGCGAGTATACTTAATTGAACTATACTGTTGAATCGTCGTTGCCAACTACCTTTGACGTTCTGACGCGCCGAAATTGAACCCAATTAGCTCACATCTTAAGCAGCTAGTTTTAACGTCCGCTATTTGGGAGGAACCATACCAGCCGGGAAGACAAGTTTGTGGCTGCTAATTATCTCTTCCCGTTTCAAATCACCAGTTGTTGAGAAATGCTGGCATTTGACGAGAGCAGTCCCTACTTGGTTTGATATGATGACATGGTTGATGAGTGTTCGTGAGTGATTGAACATAGTTACAACTGGGGAAAACGAAAAACTTCCACATAAAAAGATGAAAATCTGTGGTGTGGTGACCATCCATGCAAACCTTCCTCAGAGAGTCAGACACATACTCCCTAGGCAGTCCTTACCCCCCCCCCCCCTACCCCAAACAATCAGTACGATCAAATGTCACAGCCGCGCCAGCCGCCACCGCCGCGGCAAAAACCGCAAGCGCCGCCACTGGAAGGTACCGCAGAATCCGATACCTTTGAGGCGGTGCCGCCGGACGCAGAAGCGCCCCGGGCTATTGAATCACGTGACCCGAAGCGCGGGATTCAGTTTCTGGCTGGTGGCATTTGAGCCCTGTTTACGCGTGAGTTTTGGGGTGGAACGGGTGATGTTTGAGATTGGGTTACCCGGGATGAAAAACGTTAGCTCTGGATATGGATCGGCACCAGACTTGTATACGATTCAACTCTGATTGAGTCGCGACTCATGAATGATGAATCAAACAGTTTTTGTGACAAACTGATTGAGTCGCTCACATTTTGTAGGACTTGGCTTTGAGTCGTGATTGAATCGATGAGCTCATGTAGAAACCATGATGGAGTCGGGACTACAAATTTTAAGAGAGCTGACTGATTCGGGTTCGCGACTCAATCAACCACGCATTCTTAGTTCAAAAGCAGCCCTTCAAATACTTCAAGTTTTACCAAGTGTATATTTATACAATTTCAACAAATGAATACCCGATGCAATGAAAATATTAACTCACTTATCACTTCTAGTTATAAGTTGCGAAATGTAGTCATAGTTTGAGTTGTGGATGTGGAGTCGTTATATGAGTAAAAAAGTGGATGGTGTGCAAGTTGCAACTGATCATGCTCAAAGTTAATTTGAATCGATTGAAGTGAAGAGCGCCATGCTCAAAGTCTTTGATTGAATCGATATGCAGTATTGTTTGAATGTCTGATTGAGTCGTGATTGAATTAACTAATGTAGATTTTGAGTCGTGATTGAATCATTCGAAAAATAACGAATCGTATACAAGTCTGATCGGCACAAACAAATGTTTTGTTAACTTTATAGGCATCTGAAGTCACCAAGAAACCATGTTTTTAATAGGAGATATTTGAATGGGCTGTTTGAATGAACTGTTTGAATTAGAGCCTAGAGGTGGCAAAACGTGGAACCGAGGAACCGGTGTCTAGACCCGGTCTGGATTCTGGAACCAGTTGGGCATAGGCCGGTTCCTAGCAAATCATAACTGGTTCCAACTGGGTCCAACCTTCGCTTGATGTTACTTTCACGCAAATAGGCTTAATGCATCCTGAATTTACAATTTTAATAATTGTATACAGCTAACCCTTAAGCAATTGTACATGGATTTGTTTAATTTCCTGCAGAGTGCATATTTTTATACAAGTTTAAAAGCATTTATTTGCTATATGGTCCCTACCCAGTCCCAAATTTCATTTCACTCGGTCCCACCGGGTCTAAACTTCAACTTGTGAGACCGGTCCGGTTATGGTTCCTAACAATTTCCATTTTTGCCACCTCTAGTTTGAATGGACTGTTTGAATGGAGAATTTGAATGGACTGACTGAAGCACATATGGGTGCAAGAATACATCAGTAGGACGTTATTCATGGTCGTTTTATGTTTATGCATCGTCCTTCACCTGACAGTAAGTCATTTTATTTATGACGTTCGATGCTGCTGCGCGTTTTCGTATAATGGAGATCGGTGGTGATGTTCATTCGCATGAAAGATCAAAGACATGTACATTATACAGCCGAATGCCGATAGTTGTAACGGCAAACGCTTTCCGACTACACCATTTCATACCAGATTTATTATATTGGTAACGCTTTGTTCTAACATCATCTCGCGCAACATGTTGATCTGTTTTGATGCATCAGAATTCAGAGACCCGCCAGATTAAGAAACACATTTGCAAGGCTACATAAATTTTGGCATTCTACCCCACAGTACAACATGCATTGAGAAAGATCGTTGAAAAATGTCATGATTCGCTGACAGAAATTATAATACAGGGCTAGCGTTCACAGAATGTCTCCCAGCAATAAATCAAAGCATGACGTCAACATCAGTGCCACTGACGTCGGATATTACTAGCTAGACTGCAGTGCGTCGGTGCGTCGGTGCGTCGGTGCGTCGGTGCGTCGGTGCGTCGGTGCGTCGGTGCGTCGGTGCGTCGGTGCGTCAGTGCGTCAGTGCGTCAGTGTGTCAGTGCGTCAGTGCGTCACGTGCGTCGGTGCGTCATACGTCAGTGCGTCATGTGCTCATTGTGCGTCATGTAGTCAGGCGTCAGTGCGTCGGTGCGTCACGTGCGTCGTATGTGCGTCACGTGCGTCATATGTGTCACTTGCGTCAGTGCGTCAGTGCGTCAGTACGTCAGTGCATCAGTGCATCAGTGCGTCAGTGCGTCATGTGTGTCATGTGCGTCATTGCGTTAGTGCGTCAGTGCGTCAGTGCGTCGGTGCGTCGTCGGTGCGTCGGTGCGTCGGTGCGTCGGTGCGTCGGTGCGTCGGTGTGTCGGTGCGTCGGTGCGTCAGTGCGTCGGTGAGTACCTTAGTCCGAGAAACAGCCTCTCCAGCATTCGTCAGGACCTGTTGACCAATGACAAACACTCGTCTCTCGACATGTCATCTTGTGCAAACATCGGTAAACCTTGTTTTCAGCCTCATGCGTTTTCTTTCCTGCACGAGCCCTCTACATACAGCCAACAACATAAGTAGTAAGTACTCCTGCTGCGTATAGAACACGACGTAATAAGAAAGAAGCCGTTACTCCGCATGAATGGTCGATTGAGAACTTTGTTCAGTTCTCAGTACTGTATTGTGTCTTTACGGTCTTCTGTCAAAACAGAGTCCTCTGGCTGTCAGAGAGGTCTTTGTTTGATCCCACTCACTCACTCCAGTGCTGTCTTGTGAAGGTACACAAGCCGAAGGGAATTCGGGACGGTCATGGGTCCAGCCTCGATCCTACTACAAATATTGATCATGTGGCTTTACCTCATAACAGTGCAAATGTACATAGAGAAAAGAGGAGCCCCGTGGCGGGTAGACCAAGTCACAAACACACACGAACTACGAAGTCTGCCTCAGCGTTTTCGTCTCTCCTCCTTGTCCACTCCCGATTCCTCCTCTGCGAGAAGAGACCAGAGGCCTCTTGCACCAAATAATCTACCCGGATAAAAAAAATCCAACCCACCATATAAAGCTACCCAGTCGGATATTTTATATTGCACCAAGCGAAGCAGCCAACTGGGTACCCAGTTGGCTGCTTCGCTTGGTGCAAGATAAAATATCCGCTGGGTTAGCCTACATGGTGGGTTGGATATTTTCTATCCGGGTAGATT
Source organism: Semibalanus balanoides (assembly GCA_014673585.1). Classification (NCBI taxonomy): domain Eukaryota; kingdom Metazoa; phylum Arthropoda; class Thecostraca; order Balanomorpha; family Balanidae; genus Semibalanus; species Semibalanus balanoides. Next base: position 23,080 of record VOPJ01002954.1, on the reverse strand, counting down.
ATTTGATGCAAGATGCCTCAGTTGTGCGCCGGTGTCCCGTCTCCCGTCCCCCGTTTCCCATCCCATCCCCGTCACCATCACACGTCCTTGACGACCCGGGTCAGCGGGGAGGGGGAGGGGCTGTCACCTGTCCCAGCGGAGAGCGGGGGGGGGGTAGAACCATTAGCCTGTGATAATGGTTGCGTTGGTTCGTTTGCCTGGTGGATGGTACCCGCCAGAGCCCGGCACCGCGAGAAGTCGAGAGGAGGTGATGAAGGAAGAGTTTTATGCGGCAGAAACAAGAACTTAACATCGTATTCCTTTGAATGACAGTGTTATATGCGGAAGGTTATGATGTGTTAACATAACTAGAAATGGGTTTATAATTCATTGTTGTGTAAGCATTTCCAGATGTCTTCGTCGGAACAAAATATGTAAGTGCGCCGTGCACATACCTTGCTGAGACATTTATGCATAGTACCATTTACATACCTGTACATACATGTACATACATGTACATACCTGTTCATGTTCTTTTTAGTCACATGTATTACATGCTTAGTCTTATTCCTGTAAAGTATGTTTTTGAAGCGTCGCGAGTGTTGGATGAAAATAAAATGTTTATGTGAATTAAAATAATATGCTTACGTGAATGCATATGCAAATAATATGTTTACGTGAATGAAATTAAAATATAGAGCGAAAGTGCTGCTACCACGGAAAGGACATTACAAGAAGATCGCCGCTTTGGAATTGCTTCCAAACACGGCCCATTTCGCTTCCTTTTGGAGCTGCCCCCACTGACGTCATAGCATGACAATGCAGGGCATACGGCCCGCCGTACGCGGCCCAGCGTACTGTTTCGTCAGCCTTCGCTGCAGATTGATTGACAGACAAACCGTCCGTGTGACGGACAGTCGACACGTTCAGAATAGTAAAGCTCACTTTGTCGGCAACATCAACGCACCGATTACCACCTAGCAACCGCTCAAAAAACGCCCCAAAAACGCCCAAAAACCGCCCAACAACATCTCAAAAACAGCCTATTGATCCCCGAACAGCCACGTTTGCTTAATGACAGAGCAGCCGGATTGAATGAAGACATGCAAGCGTGGCCGAATTCGGAATGCCAACCCCGCCGACGTCGAAGGATCGCGATGTATCGAGAATGGATCGTGATGTACCGTGGCAGGATCGTGATGCACCGAGGCGCCTGCGATGAATGACGACGCGTCATGATCCGTCTCTGAAATGAATCTCAAACATCGAGCGCGCAGAGTTTGCATCAGGATGGGAGCGGCGGACATCAGAGGCTATCGGGCCTAGTTCGAGTCAAACTCGGCTATCGCCAGACGAGCAACACGTCCGGGAACATCGACCAAAGAGAAGCCACGACTGAATTAACGGACGGGGGTTCTGATGGTCCGGAGGAGCGCTTTGCTGCTATGGGAGCAATGGGCGGACTCCAGGGGGCCAAAGGGGGCCATGCCCCCCAAACCACCCAAAAATCGCGCAAAATTTACACCATTTCCTGAGTTTGTCGTAAAACTAAGTCAACTTTTACTAGAGAAAGTTTGTTTTAAATCAGTATTGATGCATAGCAAAGCGAATCCGATGAGTTTTCCAGAATTATGCGATTAATTTTTGGGATTTGCCCCCCCCCCAAACTGTCAATAACACTTTCTGGATCCGCCAGTGTATGGAGCAGCAACTGACGTCATAGGAACGGCATGATAAGTGGAATGGGGGTGGGGTAAATGAATTTTCAATCTTGTGAGAGAAACCAAGCCGCCATATTGTACATTTATATATACATTTGAACATTATTCGTCTTGGCGAGCCTTTGCTATTTTTAATTAGTTTATTAAGTAAAAATAGTTCAGCAAAAACCTGAAGGTTGGCCCATAGGCCATAGCCCACTTCCCCCTGTTCCTACTCATGTACGCATCTATGAAACAAGTTTGACTAATGATAAAAGTTTCGTAATTGTACAGATTAGGAAAATGTTTAAATGAATTCGACAGAGGCATGCATGGATGTAGCCAAGGGGAGAAGGGGACCATGCCTCCTGGGTAAAATAAATTTGCATTAGATAAAATGGGATTACTCGGATGACCCCCCCCCCCCGGCCACCTCTCCCCCTCTCCGATTATCAGCATATAGCTGAGGATTAAAAATTTGTTTCTTCCACTTGGCGTGCCCCACTCCCCCCTACTGAGAAAAATACTGGCTTCATGCTTGAGAGCAGGCAGCATGTGGCGTTGTCTGGTAATAGTGGCTTGGTGTTAGCAATATTGTTTGGACTTTGGTTGATGGTTAATGGTTATGCTACGTTCTCTCGTTTACTATAAATGAAGTCAAGAATTTGATTAAATACTGAACTTAACCAATCAAATAGTCACCACGAATACCGCTTTTGTAGACTAAATGTGTTTTCAGCCCCTAAATGCTTGCAAATGTAACAAGTGGTACGCACATTCAATAAAGAACCCATAAACAGACTGAAAAACTAGCCTTTAACCAAATCACCTGCCTGGGCACTATCTCTTATACCCTCCCCCAGAGCAAACAGACCGTTCACGATCCCGTTACCCCGCCACGTGTCCCCCCCATCACCAGGCACCACCATAACCACCACCCTGGCCACCGAGCAGCCTCACGTCATGGACCGTGCATGAGATTGAGCGAGGCCGTGATCTGCCTATTCTCCCTGTACGTCGGCACGCGCAACCAGCGCTCCTCGCGAAACGTGATTCCCTTCGCCGTGCAGAGCATTAAGGCGATCGGCAGGTTACTGGTTTAATTACCTACGTTGCATAGGTGTAATGGAAGCGCGTGGGATGAACGGGCATGTAAACGGTGTTAACGGTCGCGCAACTAGACGCCAATGGACGCAACGGACTCACTATCGATCGCCTAGAGATAGAGATGGGAAGAAGGGGCATAGAGAAACCGGAAGACGTGGGTTAGATGGAGATCGGAAGGTGGGTAAGATAGAGATGGGAAGATTGTCAGATAGAGATGGGGGCATGGGTCAGATAGAAATGGGACGATGCATCAGATATCTAGGGGAGATGGGTTAGATAGAGAAGGGAAAAAGTTAAGGGGCGGATGCAGGGGGCCAAAGGGGTCATGCCCCCCAAAATGTCATGGAACTATTATCCCCCAAAAAAAAGGTCGGACAAACGGTCGACCACTGCAAATTTATCGTAAAAATTGCCTTTGTAGCAGTCAAAATCCACCTACCCACAATAAAAAAAAATGGGAAAATCTTGCGCCGCTTCGTGGCATGACACAAGTTTCGCAATTGCTTTTACAAATTATAAAAATTGAGAATGAGTTAGATTAAATGTCTGGCAGAGGCTCTCTAGTGGAAATTGCTGGTCCCAGGGACCAATATTGATGCATTATACGAGGTGCAAGAGGCCAGTGGCGGTTTTCATTGAGCGGCAGATGAGGCAGTGCCTCACCTAAATAGCCAAACAATGAAAGAATAATATTTATTTTTCCTAATTGATATAATAATTTTAGTTAGGAATAAAAGGAAATGCATATTTAATAGACAAAAACAATTTTCCAATCAGCTAAAACGCGTCTCATTTCATGTTATTACAATATTTGCGTTGGTTTTGTTAGGCTCAAAATTCAGCCTAGTATGACAAGTTAGCATTGTTGAAAAGTTGGGCTGTGCAGCATGCCCACAGCCCAAACGCTTGTTTCGCCAGATCTGCAGCTTTCTCAGCGTAACAGCACGTTACCAGAATCTAGCTGGAGTTTTTGCCGGGCCGCTTCTGTTCCGGAAGAAATCCGATGCGGCGTTCAACACGGCAAGCAGCAAAGGACCTTTGTGACAGGCGCCGAGATTAAAATTACAATGTTTCGGGTTATTTGAAGTGGAATCTTTTTCTAGTGGTTTTATATTTTTCTACATCTCCTTTTAATGTTGATAGTTGCCATAATGCTGCAAGGAGAATGGGCGGGCCGTTCAGATCGCTTAGACTTACAACTAAAGAACATTATATTTCTATGCATTTTGCTTAGCCTTGTTCTTTCGCATAAATACCGGATTATTTTATGTTTGAAGGGCTCTGAGTCTATTCTTTTCTTAAATTGCAACCGCACATATTCTTGTTAACTGACAGAATGCAGAATCAGGAGCCTTGCCGTTCCGCCACACTCTGCGGCGATAACAATATTTTACTTTTAAATTCAAATTCCAATGTGATGACAGCATATACACAGCTGCACGTTAGCGGTAAAGAAGTAAACCGTGGTGATCTGCATGTATTTAGATAACCTAGCCAAACCCCCCCCCCCCTCCCTCCTGACGGCCTCAACCTCGTTGACCCCCTGGCGCCGCCACTGTTGCAAGGTGCACAAGTGTCAAGATTGCGGTCACGGACACGAACAAAAAAAAACGCAAATGAGTCATTAATAAACTAGGAGAATAGAAAAGAGTTGAAGTCCAAATATAACTTTCCCTTTACTAAGGAATCAAAATTTGCACGCCATTGTCACGGCCGCACATCGATGGTAGTGACCATCGTTTCATTAAAACCCGTCGTCATCGTTTTGGGTTCGTCTAACCTGAATTGAAATTTGTGTTTAGCTTATTTTCCTTCTACAAGGTTTATCCTTATCCTCTACACTGCCTATATTTCTGGGATTTAATTCAGGCAGTTTTGCTTCCACTGTTCGGCGCTTAAAAACATGTAGGATACCCATAAATTTAACAGGAAAATCCACATTAAAAATGCTGAAAGGGTTTAAATACACGCAGGAAAATGTGTTACATCTATTTCAAAATTTCAGCCTACTCTCCATTAAAAAAATATTGGCCGACGCCCCTGCGTACAGTTGCAAAGACGGGCTGACGACGCGTCCCCCCCCCCCGGGGTCAACAACTTTTTTCGCTGCGGGCTTGATGCCCTGCAACCCCCCCCCCCTCTTAACAACTTTGTGTAAAAAACTATGTCACTAATTTGCGCCTCTTCCCCCCCAAAAAAAAAAACGGATACACCGCCCCTGAAAAAGGGTTATAACAAGTTTGTTACGGGATTAGGGCCTCCAGAAGTACAGTGACGGGCCTAACCAGTTACACAGTAAGTGCTTGCTATTGAGTCTTTCTCTTTTACTTTAACGTATTATATATTAGTCTTTTATTCAATAAGTTGCTATCTTCCTGAACTATTGAGATAGTTGCTCCAACACTTGACGAGGCGGAGAGCGTCAAGACATGAACACTTCGAACATTTTAACTCTAAAGCGTTTTTGTTTACCGGCTTCGTTTCACTTGCCTTCCCAACAGTTTGACAAATAACGCTATTTGTGTCCATTTTTTATCTTCGCCTGATATTATTGCGTTAATACCGCTGTTTTGTTATGTTTTGCAACACAATATTTCAAGTTGGGCCAATGTCTTCAATTGACATTTTAACAAAGGCCTCGACTTCAGTATAGGACAAGTGTCAATAGGTTATATGCTCAGTTATCGGCGTTTATCGGCGACGTCCCTTTTTGCGACTTTTTAGGGGCCCTGCAAAATACAGTGGCCTAAATCCGGGATAATATATTTTTCGCGACATTTTTCGGGGCCCTTTGCCGAGGGGGCCACTGGGGATGATTTGCCCCTCCCTTTCTGAAGGTCTGACTGCGCCTCTGGCTATGAGGAGATACACGACACCATAATGGACCAAGCATGTCATACTAGACTCGGCAAGAACATGCAGTGTAGACACAACATTAGCCCCCCGCGGTGGAGGCGGCGGGGTCGGATGACCAGCCAGGCTCCTGACCTATGTTGACCCCTGACACTGCCAGCGTCACCCCAGCGCGGGACGCCGGCGTCATGACCTCCAGGAGAGGTCATGACCTCATCACCTAGCCTTGTCAGATGCAGCGCACTGCGCAACTCGTGCTGCATGGCGTGGCGGGGAGTACATAGGCGGAACGAACTACTACAACCCAGAGGCGCGGACTTTCCCCCTCCATCTTTCACCCCCTCCCTCCACACGCCCCCCCCCCAACCCTGACGTGCGAACAAGCACCTTATAAGAAGCATCCAGAGCAACGCAAAAGCAGAAATAAAAATTGAGTGACGTGGAACATCCTCGACGGGAAATACGGTGATATTCACTCGCGTCAAATACTATTTTGTCATCTCACACATCCAATATACAGCACGGGAGTGAAGTGTGAGTGTGTGAGTCATTGTTATTGTGTTATTAGTCATTGTGAGTCATTGTCATTGAGTGTGTGAGTCATTGTTAGAAAGTTGTGTTCATGCATCATGCTTACCAATGGCAATGTATTCGTGCAAAGTAGCAAGGTTCTTGTGCCCCACTGGCAGGGGCAGAACTGTATATCTCTTGGGGGGGCGAGCCCCTCCCCCCAATTATTTCAAATTTTAACATTAGGTCTAAGGCGTTACATGGTAAGAATAAAGTTAAAATCTATCAAATTAACATTAGCCACCCCTCCCGACCGATTTCATAAAGTTCCACCACTGCCCACTGGGCAAGACAGGCGCGGTAGAGGGGATTATCTTTCTGGTGCGGGAGTTAGATACGCAGTGCCGTTGACCTTGCCATTGGCACATGACAGTGAGGAGTGTAAACAGGGGTGCATTCAGGGGGCAGAGGGGGCACGTGCCCCCCACCAATTGGGCCGACTCTTATGCTAAGAAATATTGGCCACATCCCTGTTTATGACTTCTTAGGGGCCCTGCATAATAAAGTGGCCAAGATCCGGGGATATATTTTTTAGATACATTTTTCGGGGGCCCTCTGCCGAGGGGGCCCCTGAGGATGCGTTTGCACTCTCCCCCCCCCCCCGGTCCGTAGGTCTGGCTGTGGCCTATGAGGGCAGCGCGCCGACACCCCCCTTTGGATAATTTGCGTCCAATTTTCCTGAACATTCCAAAAAAATTACCTTATTCAATTTCTCGGATTTCCGGACCTCTGAAAAATTACCTTATCAAATATAAACACTCACAAGGATGTTACATTAAAGCAACCGCTGAAGTTATGGTTATGAAAATTGCCTAAGGCTTTTCATGAGTTGCATCAGTCTCACGTGGCTCGATTTTCAAGATATTTTGTGTCACGCCCCTCGTTGTTTACAAGCAGACATTAAAAGAAAACAAACAAAATACAGTATGACAATCGTATCACTCCTGCCATCGGTTACGGTGTGTTGAGACAGTCACGGGTGGTCTGTCGCCGTCACGACATACACCGATCGCGTTCGATTTGCCGTTAACTCAGACCAACAATAGGGGCGATTATTGCATGCTTCGATGTGGCAATAAGGGCGTGTTTTGTATCCATTCGTCCGATCATGACTTGTGAGTTCAAATATGCCGTTTTTGCATCATACATACGCTCAAAAGATTTTCACTGATTATCCAAATAACGATTGATTGGTGGTCATATGTCAAAATTTGTCACGAGCACGTATGTGTACGTAATTTTTCCAACTTAAACAGTGGCACTTGTCACTGAACAGATAAATTGCGCCACCCGGTGGTGCCACGAATAAGGCCAGCGAATTTTACGCTTGTTCTTTCAATGCGTGTCGGGGAGCGTAAGACCGGCAAAAGATACAAGACAAGAAGCTTGGTCGTGACCAGCTTTCCTGACTGACTGCTGATGGTCCTACAAAGCGATCATTTGTCAAACTGAAAACCTGTCTTTCTGCGCGAATGTTCACAGAAATGTGAGCGTTAATCCTGTGAACTGAATCGCCGTCTATAACTGAGGTTATAACGGCGAACTCGTTACTCGACCTGCTTTCGCCCACGTGTGATACGGGCATGTATTTTTATAGAGTCCGGGCAATAAGACAGGCTTGTTCTTTGTTTGTTACCAACCTATCTTTCGAGTTTGAACATTCTTAATGGCGCAATGATCAGGAGTCAGGAACACCAAAAAAACACACATGAACAGAACCAGTTTGCGAAGGTGCGTTTACTATGTTGAGCAATCATTTACAGTTCAGCCCAGCTGACTATACCTTTAATCTCCTCCAAGAATCTTCAAAGGCCATTCAAAGACGTCTGAGCTAAGAAGTACGATATTTATTAACGTTTTACCTTGAAAACCAAAGGCATCTGAGCAAAACATCGGATGATCCAAATGCTGCGTACGACATTTTGTCAGCAAAATGTCATTTCAACTCGCACTTCTTAGAGCTCAGACATCTTCCAATGACCGAAGACGTTACGCATAACCCACTATAGTAACCATTGAGCTGGCGTCATCAGGACCGCCCCCCCCCCTCGGCCGGCGCCAGTGGTACCCCTGCCCGGGACCGTGCCCCCTTGGGACGGCCGCCTGAGATCGTATCTCGCCTCGTCCTGGCGCCATCATACGATACTTGGGCTACGGTCCGCCACCGACCCGCAGTGGTGCGGGGTGTAGAGTTAGACACAACGCAGCGCGGCCAGAGGCGTACCCAGGACGGCCAAAACAGGGGGTCTGGAGGGGTCTCATGCAGTTGGTGAACATTCTTGAAACGCGTCAGATTTCGCTCTCTGGTGTATGCAGGATTCTAGGTTCTTAGTTTTCCCATTCCATTCTATATGGATTTGGTAAAGACTGCATGAACCACGGATGAGTATAATACAAACTAGCTGTCTTGTAGTTTTACAACCCCAAAATCAGTTTTTGTCTCGATTTAAATCGTTTTTGGGCATGATCATGATACCCTGGTCCTGGATCCGCCAGTGACGCCACCGCCGCCGCTGCCACTGCCGCTGCCACTGCCGCTGCTGCTGCTGCCGCTGCTGCTGCCGCTGCTGCTGCCGCTGCCGCTGCCGCTGCCGCTGCCGCTGCCGCTGCTGCTGCCGCTGCTGCCGCTGCCGCTGCCGCCGCTGCTGCTGCTGCTGCTGAGGTGGCTACTATGCAGTGTTGTTCACACACACAGAGAGATGCACCATGATACTCAGCCATCAGCAGATAGACACTGCAAAGCATCGGACAATGTGCTGGCCAAGCTTGTCTGGAAATACGATGCCGATGCAGCCGTCAGCAAAGTGCCGAGAAACGAATCGCTGAGCTCTGGTTCACAGAAGGAGGCTAATGTGTAGGGTTGCTGGAGGAAGACGTAGGTATCGTATTTATCACAATTGATATGCGTGTTAAGCTGATGATGGGTTTCGATTTACAGCAAACATTTGTGTTTAGTTAAAACAGGGTTTTAGGTGCTAGTCAACACAAAACCACATATATATTTATTCCTGCATTGTATCGTATGTAGGTACCTATTCAGCAGTACTTCAGAACCTTCTAATTACTCAATACTCAGCCATTGCACAAAATGGCATGCTTGGTATCTGTAATGCATTTTGCCACAATGTTTCGCCTTCTTTGAAACTTGAATCCACATTCCATGATTCCACATGCAGTATGTCAGCAGCAGGAAACCGAAATGATGTATATTGCAGGAGTCTAAATCAATTTTTAGATATATCATTTACTAGTGCAGTGTCAAGCAGTGTCTGAATAGTACAGCTAAACTTCCTCCGACTAGTCCGATAAGTAGCCAATGCTTCAATGAAACCCAGGATACCTGAAAATGACAGCATTTGAGAAAGAGGTCGTCTGCGTCACCAAGGGAGGTCTAGAATCTAGATGTTGAACTTCTGGGTGATACGAGAAAGAGCCTCCGACGGAAAAATTATATGGGGATCGCGAGAATATTTTCGAGTTACCGAACCTATTAAAGAACATAATGAGGCACATATTCCTAACTTGGTTGATACTCGTTCTTAACTAGCATTTCCAGAGCAATTTATATATTTCGGAGGAAACTAATCCTAAATTACCATTATTATATTCAGTGGTGTCAATTTATGAAAATGATTGGGGGGCCCTTTTGCTAATTTTATAGATTTTAACTCAATTCTTACCATGCAACGCCATAGGTTTATGTTAAAATTTGAAATCATTGGGTAGGCCCGGGCCCCCCAATAGTATACAAATCGACACCGGTGATTAAAATATTAATTCCCATGAGACCAGGGAAGAAACCTGTTCATAGTATTCTGTACCGCATATGCCATATCATATCACGCATATTCAGCTACTTCGTATAAACTGGATTCGGTACATTGTCTTGTACCCGCTCATGGAATCCCCATAAAATAAACTACAGAATGCTAATTTATTGATTACTTTCTAGGATAATTCATAGCATTACAAATACTGGAATCCAGTAAGTAAATATATTACATGATGAGCCTTACCCTCTTGAATTCAAGCATCCATTTGATCACCGTACTACCTAAGTAAACTCATTACCGAGAGAGAGAGTGGACCTAGGTCACTCGTCAGCTGTCTTTCAAAGGAAGCCTTCCCATTGCATAACAAAAACAAAGCCTTCCAACACGTCTCCACAGTCTTAATTACCAACCCTCCTTCTATAGGTTCCTAAATCCATATAAACAAAAACTCCTTTCCATCGGCGCATTGAGCCCATACCTGTCAACACAGATTACCCCTCTCGATCCCATCTCCCTCCTCAAGCCCCCTCTCCCCCTCCCCCCAACACACACCATGACCCCGATGACAGACAGTACCACCCTGCCCCCCCCCCACCCCCCACCCTCCCCCTCACGGCCGCTGGGTCGCCGCAGCAGTTAGCTTCGGACGAGACCAGCGAATCCAATCACGGTAAGTTGTCTAGACGGGGGCTGGAGGGGGGGGGGGCATGGTAGTGGCAGCAATTCGCAGTGGAGTAAAGTTTGGTTTGGACTCCGGGGCCCTGGCGGTGATGGGAGAAAGTGGGAATTACCGGACAGGATTGGTGAAGGGGTGGGGGAAGGTGGGGGGGGGGGGAGGTGAGGATGGCTGGTGTGGCGGGTCGGAGTTAATTTGTCCGACGGTTGATGAATAGTTAGATTGATTACCTGAGAGTGGATTCTTATCTGATTGCCTAACGGTATAGCAGAAGTCTGGAGTTTTGCGGGGATAGAAGCAATTTGGTACAAATTACCATGTGAGCCATAGATAAAGATTGTTCACCTGTCTTCACCTGTCCCGCTCCTCGATTTCAGTGCGCAATATTATTCAGGCGCGGATATATAGGGGGCGCGTGGGCGTGCGTCTCCCCCCCCCCCCCCCTCCTGAGTCGGGTCCTGCCTGTGGCGCGCCCGGAGGGCGCAACTTTTTGTTTCCCCCCGGACCAAAATCCTGGATCCGCGCCTGAATATTGTTTGTCATTCATTGGCAAATGTGGTGACAACTATCTTATCTTAGTTTTGTTTTAAGTGTTAATTCACTAATCACTTCTCACGGATCATGTCAAAGTCTAAAAATAAACATCGGTAATCAATTGTAATGGTTGGATTGTAACGGATAGATGTTCATAGAGGGAAAATATAAATAGTGTAACCCCCGTAAAATAGCACGCGCTTCAAACATAATCTCGATTACATTATCTGTCGCTGATATCATTCCTAGTATAAAGTATAAACACATTCAATGAGTCAATAACTGAAGCACAAAACCAGCTTTGCCCATATAACCGCCTCTCCCTTGGCCAGATCTGGGAAAGCCACGCACCCCCCCCCCCTCTTCCCCAGTGCGCGTGGCGGTGGCGTTGTCTGGAGCTAATGGGTCTGTGATTTACGAGCAGGTGAGGTGGCGACCAATGCCGGCCCGATAGTCCGCTGCCGTAGTACTCCGGGGATCGGCCCGATAGTCCGCTGCCGTAGTACTCCGGGGATCGGCTCGATAGTCTGCTCCCTTTAGTACCCGCGGCTCGGGGTACTACGTATTTTCACCACAGCACAGAGGCCCACACCATAAAGCATACCAACACGGGCGGATTCAGGGTGGGGGCGTTCGTTTCCCTCCTCCAAATCGTCTGAAATCCACCCAAAATTGACAAATTTACTGATCTAAATTAAATTTGAACAACATAAACCAAATGTGTTTCTAAATGAACCAGTAAGACGCCTTGAAACGAAGCGAAGGATCCGAGCGAGTCCGTATAATAATGTGTGTCACTTTTGGGGATTTGGCCTTCAAGCCAACTTCTTTGCCGTTCTAGGTCATGACCCGCACTTGTCACTGTCCTTCACCAATTCGGAGCCAGTCCGGCACAATCTCAGCCTAGGCGGCTAGTCGGTGACTAGACAAACGAACTGTCCCCCGCCCTCCAGACAATAAATTGTGCCTGCTGCCAAGATCAGAAGCTTGCCGCCTGGGGTTGATCCTGGACCGGACGGGACAGGAGGGGACGGGACGGCTGGATCGGACGGGAGACGGGAGACGGGAGACGGGAGACGGGAGACGGGAGACGGGAGGAGGGACGGGAGACGGGACGGCGACGGGACGGAAAAGACGGGACGGGGGACGGGCGGAGACGGGGACGTCCGATCTGGGAACAGGAAGAGGACAGACGGGACGGGACAGGACGGGAAACAGGACGGGACAGGGCTTGAAGAGGATAGTTTTTCCCTCATGCGAGTCTTTTTTACTGTATTTAATGAACAATCAGCCACAGGCACAGGGCCCACCTAGTACGGTTGAAGTGATGCTCCAACTTCACGGAGACCGTTCCGACTCTCCGTGGCGCAGCACGGAGCACAGATAGTGTATCAGTATTCAGTAATGTATGGCATTGTCACTGACCTGGGGTTTGGGATAAGGTACCATAAATATGTCCAATGTCAGCTTTTTTAGTTCCTGATCAGCTACTGAGTGCCCGGCATTTCAGTTTGACTCTGTTTCCTCTGAAGGTAGGTATCCCCGCAGCAGTGGTGGAACTTTATGAAAGCCACTATTTCCAGCACGCATATGATCAACCTCGATACCAGCCAGTTCAACTGCGACCGACAACCGAGCGGAAGCGTCACGACTTTTTCCGAATGTGAAAGAGTACTTACAAACTTTGCTTTGAGCTAACCAGGAAATGGCATGGAGTAGAGACGGCAACCCCAGTGGCCGGTTGCTGTCCTTGGCCGGTCGCAGGAGGTCACGTGCCAGGTCGGGCCGCGCCCGAATCTGGTGGGTCGTGACCAAGGGTTACGTAACCATGCAACCAACCAACGTAACCATGCAACCAAGTTACGTAACCATGAATCCCATGTCTTCCCTACTGAAGGGAAGACAGGGATGTGCGTCGGCGCACGCCGCTCCCAAGTTAACCCCGACCAGGCAGAACTTTATAATTGTATACGATATTGACTATTGTTACGACATGATCATTGGTGCGTGGAAATGTTCAGCCACATCAACCGAGCAGTTGTGAAGAAATGAGCCAAGCCACCGAAAACCAGGACTACGGTCGGGCCGCTTATACGTAGATGACATCCCCTAGTAGACGGAAGACCTCGCATCCGCTCGGCGGCGAGCCTGCCGATACGTTTCACCCACCCGAATCTCGAGAATCTCCCCCAAATCGCACAAAAAGTCAGCACCTACGAACCAGGGCCTATTTTAAGATGTTAACTAGGGGGAATTTGTCCCCCACAGAGCCTTGGAAATCCGCCCCCACCCAGTGGACGCAAAAATCCCCACAGTCCGACGAAAAAAGCGCGTTGAACTGTCCCAAAGACCCGGCACTAACCTCCCCCGGTCAAAAATATTTTCGTGGGAACGAAAACGGGAGCAAAATTTGTCCCCGCCCCCAATTCGAAGCCTAGATCAACCAGTAGAAATCCCCCGCAGTGAAAATTCCTTAGAGAAGCCCCTTGCTACGAACGCACCGAAGCTAGCCAAATCGCCGGACTGCATATTGGTTGCATCTCCGGGGACGGCGGCGCTATCCAGTATGTATGAAGTGTGTTCGTTCGGGCCAGCGAGTCCGGCGAAATTACGTAAATGACGTCATTGGGATGCGCTGGGGAGTCGGGCCACCTGAAAAGTTTGCGGTGAGCTGGGGCGGAGGCGTTAAGCGGTGTACTCAGAGTGTGGGCAGAGTGGGATTTGGTTCCCAGGCCCGCTGGCCACATTTGTATTCGGGGTGTGTCCTGTATCGAGGTGTAGCTACAACCCGAAAGTGAACAAAATTACATCCAAGAAAATAATCAGATTACGGCTTGGATGTGTTCATGTTCGCCACCGAGGAAAGGTCAACTTGTAATCGGCGCCGTCTTAAGTAAGTACCTACCATTACATTTCGTTTATGCTCTTTCGGCCTCAGTGGCTTACAATTTCAGAACTGTGTTGGTACTCAAAAGACTGTCGGTTGAGAAAGGAATTATAAATAACTGCACTTTGAATCCTATGTTTTGGAAATCAACTGGCACCATTTGACACGGTCGTAAATATTCACAACATAAAACAAATGTGTTTCGATAAATATGAGCATTAAACCCTAAATCAGAAACCATGCTAAATTTAAGGGGCACTTTAATATGGGAGCCCCCTTGCAAATTCAAGGGGGCACTGTGCCCCGGTGCCCAGACCCCCTCCCGTCGCCAATGAGTCTATTTTCCCATTTCATTTACATTCAAAACCCACAACTAGCGCATTTAACGACCGACATTTATAATTTACATACCGACTTAGTTTTTAATATTTCTTTCTTACACATTTTGCCATGTTGCCATGGCGTATAATTAAATATTACGTTTAAATCCAAAATCGTTCCCAACCACCGCTGCGCTTAATTTTCCTCTTCGTCGGGCGGAGGCTTCTCATCCTGAGCCATGCCCTGCGCAGCGTGAAAAATGATTGCAATTTACATGCATCCCATATTTTAACAGACCTTTCAACCTCATTTCATTTTCGCTGTGTGACAAGCAGGGGTATATAGGTTCCTATTCAGTTGGGGGCTTCAGTTGCCCTCCAATTTTACCTCAGCCCCCAGACCTTGACGAGGAAGTGAGTCAAATCTGGGGAGAATGAGTCTATTTTCCCATTTTGTAACATTCAAAACCCACAACTAGCGCATTTAACCACCGACATTTATAATTTACATACCGACTTAGTTTTTAATATTTCTTACACATTTTGCAGAGAAATCTGCATTTTATGGACTTGTATGGTATACTTAAAACTATTTTTCCATCTCATCCCCCAACGTTTTTGGAGAAGCTACACCCCCGGTGTGAGGTCAACAGCCACATACTGACATACAAACATACAGACACATTCCGCATAACCAATGACCCGAGGTCAGGGCGAAATAAGAGCACCTCCTTCTTCACAACCTTACCCACTCACTGTTCAGACGGATTCCCCAGACAAGACAAGGCAGCTATCTAGTCACCCACATACCCAACACGGCCAACACGCTTACAGTCGGCACCCGCCCCGTGAGACGAGAGTCGCGGCGGATTTAGCGTCTCTTGGGCGCTATAGTAATGACTTGTCCCCGTGTTGGGTTGCATGGACAAACAATATATTGTTAACTGAAGGTGGTCCACGCCCGCGTTAAATGGCACTTACACATGTACCGCGTCCCGCATGACACACGTAATTCATTTGGACACGCGGCGAGACAGTGAAATGTCTGTGCACCAGTCGTTTGGAGGGAGGAAGTGTATCATTGAAGACGAGTTATCTCTCGGATCTCACGAGCTCGTGATGGGTAAGGTAGAGCTAAAGTCTGTTCCACGTATCTTCTATATACGGTCATTTGGAGATGTATGAGCTATAAAACGCGAGCTTCTATAACAAGTTTAGAAATTATCGTACGCAGCACGTGCATAGTGCAGTCTTGATTGCCTTGCTCAGATGCTTTTGTTTTTATTCGAGCTTTATATCAATAGCCACAATGATCTTTTAAGAGCTGTAGAAGATACGTGAAACAGACTATAGTGAGTGACGTTAGCTGATGCTGTGCCAACGGACGAGTGGACGCCATCGGTGGCTGAACATCCATTAGTGCGGTGTTAAGAAATACCTGCAGTCCACAACTTCAGTGATTGTCAGCTCTAAATGCAGCCGGTGACCTGGAAAGGCCCGAGACAGCTGGCTGACCAGCTGGCCCGATCGGCTCGACAGCTGGCTGGATCGAGGACTGGACAGCTCGACAGCTGGCTGAGTCGAGGACTGGACAGCAGGCTCTGCTTAGCGCGGGACCTGTCTCGAAATCCATCTGATAAAAACATTCCGACTTAATTTATGTATAAAAATGCGTTGTACTGTAGGATAAATTACAATTGTAATGACATCGTATAAAGGCGTATGCAGGTTTGCAAAGTCAAGTGAAAATCAAAATGGTGAGCAAGACCATTTACATTCGGTAGCTTTTAGCAATGGCGTCGCCAGAGTTTCAAGACTCCTGGGAACAAGGCGCAAGTGCACGTATTAGGGAGTTATGCAAACTACTCGGGACAATGTCCCCAGTGGTAGTGATCTGCTGCAAACCGCTCCATTCACAGCACATGTCACGTCACAACTATTCCGCATATGGTTAACAAACCTCGCACTGGTGTGCCGTTGGCATAGCCCATAGAAGACCACTAGTGCTAACCCGTCCGCTCCGCTGGACGATCTATGCAAACAGACTGCATTTTTACGTTTTGTATTCGTCATATTACCGAGGTACTCATCTGTCGATCAAGGGATCGTGGTTTGTGACTTAAAGACTTTTCAATTCGGTGCGAACGGCTATATTTTCTACGTGCACTGTTAAACCCCTTCTCCGTGTTATATTATAGGTGATGCTACCCGTGCCAAGCCGCTCGCGCTGGTTGCATAGTTCAAGTTCCGCCCATCAGAGGGCGGACGGCAGTATTACCGGTGGATTATGTCGTCCTTTTTGTCCTAACAGTCAGACATTATCTTTACTTGTAGGAAAACGGTTTGATGTTTGGAAATGTGGTGAGCAGAATATGTACACACATGTTGTCATGCGATCGGCAAAATTATTTATTAGATACTATTCAATGCTAATGTGTCGAAACTACATCATCTTTCGTACTTATAATATTAATAAGGAAATTTGTTGTTGGCAAAACACTGACAGACAGACAGACAGACAGAAAAACAGACTTTCTTTGAATAGTAAGTTAGATATATTCCACATAAAAAATGAACAACTATTGGAGTGCTGGATACTGCTTTTTCACACAAACTCAAATATTGTTTGGCTATCTCACCGTCAAAGTCATCACCATCAGCGCCAAAGTCATTCGACTCCCTCCAAGGCGACATTTGCGCAAAAGAAATATTCCCTTACCCAGTCCACACCAGCACAGGTAAGGCACCTTCCCACAGGCGAATAATCATCACCTGCCTACCCCCCTCCTGCCTCCCCGTCCTGTCCCTTCTCGGAACGATTCCAGTGCGTGTGTGGTGTTTGCCGCCAGAAGTGGCCGCTATTTGCTCCTACTCGACTGGTGACAGCGGCAGCGGGCCGCGGCGGAGGCGGCGGCGGCTGCGATGATGGTGGTGTTGGCGGTGAGGTGGACTTGTCCCCGACCTACCAGGCGGCCGACGGGCCGGCGCCAGGTCTATTTGATGAGGCTGGCAGGTGATGCGGCCGGACGAGAGACGAAGCGAGAGACGAGAGACGAGAGAGAAGACAAGAGACAAGAGACAAGAACAGAGAGAGAGACGAAAGAGGGGAAGATACGAGAGACGAGAGACGAGAGACGGAGACGAAGAGACGAGAGACGGGAGACGGGAGACGGGAGACGGGAGACGGGAGACGGGAGATGCGGGAGACGGTAGACGGGGACGGGGAGACGGGAACGGGAGACGGGGAGACGGGAGACGGGAGAACGGGAGACGGGAGACGGGCGAACGGGAGACGGGATATGGGAGACGGGGAGACGGGAGACCGGAGACGGGAGACCGGGAGGACGAGCCGGATAGGAGACGGACGGGAGACGGAGACGGGAAGCGGGAGACGGGAGACGGGAGACGGGGACGGGAGACGGGAGACGGGAGACGGGAGACGGAACGGGAGACGGGAGACGGAGACGGGAGACGGGAGACAAGGGATAGGAACGGGAGCAGAAGACGTACGAAGAACGAGCCGGAAGAGGATATTTTGCATGCGAAACAACGTTAGAGACATCACTAGGTTATTCAGAGTTTCGACTGTTATGGTGGTCGTTCGCTATAGGTGAACGACGTCTTCACAAACGGCGGACGGTTGCAGTGCAGTTGCAGTGCATTTGCAGTCAGTTGCAGTGCGTTGCACGTGCAGTTGACAGTGCAGTTGCAGGGCAACCGTTTGCAAGTGCAAGTTTGCAGTGCAGTTGCAGTGCAGTTGCAGTGCAGTCTTTGCCGGCAGTGCAGTGCAGTTGCAGTGCATTGCAGTGAGTTGCAGTGCAGTTGCAGTGGTTTGCAGTGCAGTTGCAGTGCAGTTTGAGTGCAGTTTGCAGTGCAGTTTGCAGTGCAGTTGAGCTGCAGTGGCAGTGCAGTTATGCAGTGCAGTTTGCGAGTGCAGTTTGCGTTGCAGACATGCGATGCCATATTACGGTCTACGATTTGCGGTGGCTGTGTGATATGGCCTAAATGCTGGTAAGTGCCTAACTGTACTGAGCGTATCCTGAAGACAAGAGTTTTCAGATCCTCTGAAGTTGTGTTTCATAGAACAACAATACCATACGCCAGGACAGGGCCGTGACCTAATATCGGGCTACGCCACAGTGGCACAGGGTGGTAGGACGCACGACGACTCGACTTGTTTGTCTGGGACAGTGCGACATGCATCTGAGACACGAGCATGGTTCCTAGGCATCGAGACATGGTGAGCAACTGAGAGTCGCACGCGCGCAGCTGATTACTATTGGTAAGGTGGCGGGGTTTACCATTGGTAAGGTGGCGGGGTTTACCATTGGTAAGGTGGCGGAGGAGCTTTGTTTTCCTTCAGAGCTGGTGTTTAGTACCGGACGTTGAAAGCTCGACAGTAGATATTTGTCGGTCCTTAGCGTGAGCTCGATGCAGTGGCGGATACAAAACGGTGTTGAAATTAGTTTTAGTGGCAAACATAAGTAAGTGCAATATAATTATAAAACGGATCTTCGTTCTTTTGGGAATTAAATACGGATTATAAGTTAACACCGTTATAACACATTGTTAATTTTTTAATACAAATTATTTTCGGTCAACTTCAATCATTTGTATCGTCATTCTCCCTGGCTCCAAAGGGCACCCTTGGTTTAGCCTACTATGCCATCATCATTAATGTCTTATAGGCTTTAGCCCACGCGCGCCCCCGGTGGGCCTCTGAGACAACCTTTGTCCTGCGTCAAAATGACCGGCCCCACCCCGCCCTCACTAACTCGAAAAGACTAAGAACTAAAAGGGCTAAAAACACAAAGGAGACCATGTTCGAAAACTTTCAAAAAGGACATTTCGAAGTTATCTTGCGCGTTTTTTGGGCTCAGATCAATATCTTGATCACCAAAGGTTATCAAACGACATATCAAATTTTCAAAATAAAGAACTTTGCACCAGAAATCACCAAACATTTTGGGAACTTTGCTAGCTATCAGCTATGAAGAAACAGAAAAACAATATAATGCTCTTAAAATCCTATAAAACTACATTGGAGTACCCTCAAACTTAAGGTCAGGTCGATAGCTTAGGCTCCAGAGGTCACCAAAGGTCACAATTACATTTTCTTCAAAAAGCCGCTCGTGAATAACTTTTTATAGGTTGTATATAGAGCAAACTTGTGTGGTTTTCTTGTCGGGAGGTTTCAACATATTGATGGTGATCGGGTTAGGTCAACTTCTTACTTTGACCTTTGGTCAAGGTCACCAGCCTACCAGGTAAGTCATGTTGCATATGGCGTGATGCGTCTCGACAAGAACCCAAAACAGCGGGCCAGTTTTACGCCTCTTTATTTGTTATTTCAATAGTCATTTACAAAATAAGTGCTGGTGACCTCAGATGACCTCAGCTGACTTTTTGAAGAGGTCCCTGTCCAGCGACTGCACCTAGGTTATCAATAACTTGCTACAGTAGCATGATTCTGAAGAAAATATCCTGATCTAATGCATTTTCTCTACATATGAAGCATTTTTATAAGAGGAACATTTTGTATAAGCATTTTTATAGAAGCATTTATATTTTTATATTTTATATTATGAGGAGTTCGCGAAATTGACCTAACCTTAGGCCACTGATAACAAAATCAGAGATATTCGAATTGTAGCAATATATGACCTTATGAAATCGGATAGGTGGCAAGGTTCAAGTTGCTTTGAAAGACACTGTGGCCTTTGCACGACCACACACAATATTTTATATTTGGGAGGTAAGGCCACTTGACGTGACATGGTGACCTGACCTTGATGGACCTGGCAACGCAATTTGGTAAAATATAGGATGTCCAAACATCTGTGCTAAATTTAGCAGTGCTGCCGGCTGCGCCCCACCGTATTCCACTTATTCCCCATAAACCTATGATGGTTAAAATTCACCTCCACCAGGGTGAATGTTCCCTAGAAGCACAGTTACTTTCACGACGTCGTGAGTGTGACAACGTTTTCACGACGTAATTATGTCATATGAACACGTTGTCATGACGTTGTCAACGTTGCTATAACCTTGTGACAACGTTGTGTGCTACTAGGGTTATTATCGTTTTGTGCTTATGCATGTTACATGTATAACTGTCTTGGAATACTGTGAACTACTTATGTGTGCATTAAGGCATAACGAGAATGTCTCCTTGTTCATGGTACACATGTATTGCAATTCGGAAGGCGATTAAAGCCCAGACATTACATAGTACCTACCTAAGTCTAATTCTGAGGAAAGGGAATCGGTGTCGTTAATGTATAAATAGCCACACATTTTTGCTGTTAAGTAAGGAATAATAGAAGCATTGTCATGGGAAGCTGAATTATTTTCCGGTTAAACTCATTTCGCAACATATTTTCTCGACAGACTATCACGATGTGCTGCCAAGAACGTGGTAAAGCATAGTTCCACATAGACAATAGAGTTAATTAAAACAAATAAGGCATAACAAGGTTCGAAGCACCCATAAAGGAAATTATGTCACATTGTTACGACATATTAGCAGCGATTTGACATCCACACGAGGAAATATAAAACTAATAGGTAAATGAATGCGAACATTTTTGGATAGATGGAAATTACGTACTAAAACACCAACACGTGCACTACTGTGGATTTCATACCGCGTGAGACCCCGTTTTTTGGCGATAATTTGTTAAGGAATGGGAGCATCCGAATCAAATTTTCGCAAGATCTATTTCAGCCCAGGCGCCAATTTCTGTCTGTATAGTATGTTAACAAAAAATTAAAACTTATGGTACTTGTCATTGACTCGTAACGTTAAGATCTGCTCGGTAAACCAAATCCCAGTGACCCCATAGTAGAGGCTACCGTGACGTAGGTTGTAAGTTGTGACCTCAACAGCACGTGACTACCGACGATGATGACGATAAGACAGCACGCGCTCTTGAGGTCACAACCTACGTCACGGTAGCATCTACTGTGGGAATGGGTTTACCGAGCAGATCTTAACGTTACCATGGGCGGATTCAAAGGGGGGGCACGGGACCATGCCCCCCCCCCCAAACCACCCAAAATCGGCGCAAATTTGACAAATTTTCTGAGATTGTCGTGAAACTAAACAACTTTTACGAAGGAAAGTTTGTTTTAAATCTGTAACTGATACATAAGCAATCGAAACCCGATGAGTTTTCAGAAATGTACGAGACTTTTGGGGATTTGCCCCCTTCTCCCCAGAACGGACAAAATCACCCGTTCTGGATCCGCCTATGAACGTTACGAGTCAGTGACAAGTATCATAAGTTTGGATTTTTGTTAACAGACTATACAGACAGAAATCGGCGCCTGAGCTTAAACAGACTGAGCAAAAATTTGATTCGGATTCGGCCATTTATTAACAAATTATCGCCAAAAAACGGGGTCTCACGCGGTCTGAAATCCATAGTAGTGAAGGTATGTGTGTTCATATTTATATTACTTACGTTACACATATTTCTATTGGCGTATTCTCCAGGTCCTCTAGGTGAAGCTAATAGCATCGCTTCATAACCTAATAATCAATTCAAATATTGTAACAAATATCCAGTAATGTCGTTCACTTCGGTGGCTGAAAATATTGTTCTCTATCACCATTGTGCTCGGGTGTTTGAATCGCTCTATCCGTTGTCGCATGGTCATCGGCCCGCCGAAGCTCTGAGTCGGGACCCCACACCATGAGGTGGTGGCCGCCGAAAGATGCCCTCCGGCGACTGCCTGCATTGGCTGTTAACCTGCACGCGACGCGGTGCCGCCGGCCAATCACGAGACGGCTCGCTCCAGAGCTGCAATTTTTAAGCGCTTTTCAGACCAGCTAGGTTGTGGAACTGTTCGCTCCGGCACATCTGAGCTCTGACGGTTGTGTAGGTTATACTGACATATGGTGATCATGATTTCTTATTTAACTATACGACCTTAATACAGATAATCATTTTGTTATGTAGCAACTGACAAGAGTAAAATGTCAACCGTCAGTCATAATCAAACCGATCGTCTATTTCCTGACTGATGTTCGGCCGCACCGGCGAACGGTGGTCCTCATCTCCGGTAAAAGCTGCAGCTCCAGCCCATACCGCACTGACTGCCGTTTCGGACGGCACTTCAGGCGGCAAGGTCGCCGGGTGTTCTCTCCGCCGTGTGCGGCCGGCCGTCCGATGGCTCCATTGTCAGCGGGCCGGTAATGGTGGGGTAATGGTGGGAACCGTCGCCGGGACCGTATCGCCCAGCCATCTCAGCAGGAACATACATCAAACGGGGAGGAACAATCGCCGGCCGTAATCGCCGCCATCTTCGGAGCATGCACGCTGCATTCTGCTGATCAGCGCAGCCAACGGACGTCATTACCTGAGGACGCAGAACGCCGTTAAGGAAAATACCCGTACCGATGCAGCGGCGGCGGTGATGGTAGAGGAGGAGAGAGAAGATTTTCTACCGTACAGCTGATGCGAGTTGTGGTGAGAGGGCTGAATTTCCGGCATATGTTTCGGAGGGTTTCCGATGATTTTCCGCGGATTGTTCCCACGCTGAAGCGAGCAGGGGTTTGGCGATGGAGTTGCTGGTATGTTTGGGACATGGCCCGTCGATTTGGTTTCCGGGAAACGCTACAATTGATTGGTATGAAGCAGACGGCAAAAAGCGGCGATTGACATCAATTTAAATTC